>BQNB010045016.1:0-35271 GCA_026074375.1 Tanacetum coccineum
ATTAGTACTTTACCTAATACTAAAATTTTTGAGTAACTTGCTCTTATAGGGTATGTGTCCATTTCTGACAGATTAACTTTTCAAAAGGGATACTTTTCTCCCCACTGGAGGTTTTTGATCCATACCATCCTTTATTGTTTGAGTACTAAGAAAACTGGCTGGGATCAATTTAGTAGCAACATAACCACTGCTATCATTTTCTTAGCCACAAAACAAACTTTTAATTTTTCAAAATTGATTTTTGATGACATGTTGAAAAACTTGGATAATCAGTCTAAATTTTTAATGTATTCAAGATTTATACAACTCTTTTGGAACAAACACAAAAGACAGCTTCTACGTTACAAAAGAACTTATATTGCTCCTACTCTTACTCAAAAACTTTTTGGCAATATGAAAAGGATTTCTAAGGGTTATAATAGGGTGGACATTCCATTGTTTCCAACAATGCTTGTTCAGGGCCTAATTTTTTAGGGTGAAGGATCAACAGTCCCAGTTGAGTCCCATCACACACCCACCAGTGCTCCATCCACCTCACAACCACCAACTTCACCACCATCTATGCAAACAACCCATGTTGCAGAAGAGGCTGCTACCATGCCCTATGATTCACCTCTCCCAAGAGTTCACTCACTTGGAAGTGATGAGGGCAGTATGACACTTCATGAATTGACGGTTCTTTATACCACATTGTCTAAGAAAGTGGAGAGTTTGGAATCCGACTTGAAGCAGACCAAACTGACATATGGTGCTGCTTACACTAAGCTCATCATGAAGGTGAAGAAGTTGGAGAACAGAATTAAGTCAAGCAAAGCTAGAAGAAGGGTCAGACTTATTGTTTCAAAAGATGAAGGTGACTTGGAGGATCCTTCCAAACAGGGGAGGAAGATTGCTCAGCTTGATGAAGATGAGGGAATTACTCTGGTACAGATGGGTGCACAGACTCAGGGGAGGCATGAGCATGATTTGGAACCTGATTTTGAGTTTACTGCTCCTGAAGAAGTTAGTACTGCCAGCCCTGAAGTTAAAACTACTGCTGAAAGTTTAGTGTACATCAAAAGAAGTGCAGCAAAGAGAAAAGATAAAGGCAAAGCTATTATGAAAGAAGCTAAACCTGCTCAGAAGAAAACAAAGTTGCAACTAGAGCAAGAAAGGGGAATTGGGTTGGAAGAAGCTCTAAGATTGCAAGAACAACTTCGATGAAGAAAATAGAATGGCTAAAGGATAGCCAGAGTTCATGAAGAAGCTGGCACTTTCAATGCTGAAGAATGGGATAACATACAAGCTCAAATTAAAGCTGATGAAGAGTTAGCACGCAGGTTACAAGCACAAGAAAGAGAAAGATACTCTGAAGCTGACAAGGCAAGATTACTTGTAGAGCTTATAAATGAAAGAAAGAGAAAATTTGCTAACAATGTGATGAACAAAAAGGAACATGCCCATAGACTCTAGCTCAACAAAGGCTTACATTGTAATTATATCAAGCATATGGGAAGTCAACATCTACAACAATTGAAGAAACTTTCCTTTGATGAAGTCAAGGAGTTATTTGAGACCACAATGAAGAGAGTAAATACTTTTATTCCAATGGAGAGTGATGATACAGTTCCTAAAGTTGTAGCTGGAAGTTCAAAGATAGATGCTGAACAAGAACTTACTCAAGAAAGTTCAAAGAGACAAAAGATAGGAGAAGGCTCAGAACCAGCTGAAGAATCAAAAAATGAAATGTCTTAAGAACAACTACAATAGCTAATGATCATAGTTTCTGAAGAAAGGCATGAATGTTGGAAGGCCTACAAACTAAATACACCCATCATTGACTTGGAGTTTTACACTGAAGACTAAAGAATGTATTAGGAAGATCATAGAGTAGGTAATCACATAGAGGTTGGTGAGGGGGAGGGGTGCCCCCCCCCCCCCCCCCCCCCCCTCGTACAACGCGGGGGGGGGGCGGCCTATATCAGATCTTGAAGATATGCTAATAAGAATTTTTATAGGTTGTTCTTAGTCAAACTATAGAGTCTAGTTCATGAAAGATTCAACTCAATAGAACCTACTGAAGATAAAGAAAGAGAACTTTGGGTAGAGTTGAAGAGATTGTTTAAACCAGATGATGATGATATTCTATGGAAGCTTCAAAGGTATATGCATGATCCTTTGAAATGGAGGTTATTCTGATACATTTGATGTTTCTTCATTGTATCTACAGACGACAGATGGGAATGATATTTTTCATGCTGGTTGAGAAAGATTAACCATTGACAAGAGCACTTATGAATGTGATGCTGAGTAACAAGCTGTAAGTGGATGAATATTCAGTGATGGCAGATGAGCTTTTAAAGAAGTTGTAAAGTGTTTGGAAGCATCCTCTCTGCACAGATGGTTTAATTCAGAGAAACTGGAAGATTTGAATGATAATCACAAGTTTAGGGGAGGATTGTTGGGAATTAAGGGCTTCTATAACTTGTATACTACTGGTTCAATTAGTAATCCCATAAGAAAGGGTGACATAGTACTTTCAAGCTTAGTTTAGTACTGCCATATAAATTGTTAGTTCTGCCAGTTTATTAGTATGTTAGTTAGTACTGTTTGTTTTATAGTTAGTACTGTAAAGTGATATGCATGAGATTTATTAGGAATAAGATATGATTGATCACTTGACGTGTTTTGTAAGGCCATTAGGTTTCCTTAGTGTATAAGAGTAACCATAGGCATAGATCTAGTATCAGTTATTTCATATTAGTATTCATAGTTTGCATAGTAATCATAGTTAGTATTTATAGCTATTTTGTAATTCAAAATAGTATTCAATATATTGAAAGTTTAGTAAAGATCTTATTTTTACTGTTTCATTGTTCTTCTTAGTATTGCAAACCAGATTCTGCATAGTTTGTGATATTCTCAATCTTAGTTTCTACTATAGTTGTCTTGGATCTATCCAATATAACTAAGCTTTAACAAGATAAGTAAGATCTGTCAAGAAGGGATCAACAAGTGGTATCAGAGCCAGGTTGCTCGGTATCTAGGATCAACAAGGTGATTTTGTGTCGTGTTTATGAAGTGAAGAAGGTAGAAGTTTTCTGTTTTTGGTGATTAGCATGTTTGAAGAAGATTAGGGTTTTTGCAAACCCTAATTCAATAAAAACAGAAAGTTTTCATGATGGCAGTTCGTTGATCCTTGAAGGACGAAGGTTATGATCATCACGGCTAGAAATCCTAATATTTTTATGGCTGGTTCGTATCTACAAGGAAGGATTAGTGACAGTTTAGTAACAGAAAAAGTATCGCTAAAAGGGTGTCGTCTGGATACTTAAAAAAAGTATCCTTTAATCAGGTCGTATTATTGTTTATATGCTGGGCCGTGTCTTTTTTCACTAATTTCTACTTTTGTTGTTGACGAAACTTAGTGTCTGGTTAATGATTGTATTGTGATGCTTTGTTTTATTTAGTTACTGCTAGTATTGGGCTCAAATGATTGAAAATAGTATGCTTGGTTTATGTTTATGCTGTTGTCACGATACTATGTTGTCACGATACTAACAAGGTAGATTTAAAGGCTAACACAATGATTCACGTTTGGGTATTGAAGACATCAAGAAACAGCAGGTATGATTTGTGAATGGAATCTGTTATGATTCTAAATTTAAGGGTTTTTGTTTGTTCCCTTAAAAGGTTAATACTGCTGGTTCTTGATAAAACTGTTGGTTCAAGTATAAGTTTTGGGAAAAGAACAGTAGTAACCAGAGTTAATACTGTTATCATTAGTTACTACTGCTCTTGTATTGAAAGTTTACACTTAGTACTGCCAGTTTAAACATTAATACTGCCGGGGTAAATGGAGTGCGTTAATACTGCTAGCGTTAAAAAGCAGTTGGTTTATACTGCTCGGGTTAAAAGGATACTACTGCTAGCTTCTTGATTTAACACTGCTAGCATTATGTTTGTACTGCTAAGGACGCGTACAGGTTAGAAAGTTTATACTGCCAGTTGAGTGTTTGTACTGCTGGCTATGAAAGTTTGTACTGCCAGCTTTGCCCGTTATCGGTTGACACACATGATGGATGTCGGACAAACAGAAAACCAAGGTTGTTTGGTTTTTGGATTTGGTTTACATGTTCTTAACAGATTTAAAGGCTCGTATTCATTGATTTAATTGGTTACAAAAAGATTGTTTATCACCTATTTGAAGTTGAAGTGAAATTATTTGGGTTTGTGTTTTATCATACCTTTTAGGAGGAGGTAACTTGTTTGTGTTTTCAATGTTGTGACGAAGACTTGACAAATCTAGCAAAGTTGTGTGATTTTTCTTATGGTGCTCAATGCTCACATTTGCTATCACTAGGGGAAGATTGTTAGGATTTATTGATTTGATGATACAAAAACAATGATACAAAAGAAATAAAGTTATACTACCCCCGTCTCACATTAAGTGTCCAGTTTGACTTTTTCAAGTCTTTTTTCATCATCTTTGACCTTAATTATTTCTTTTTAGGTTGTATGATACTTGATGCAGAATATATGAATTGATAGAGTTTTGAATGTATTATTCATTGGTATAATTTTTATTAAGTATTATATAGCACAAACACAAATATTTATTGTCGAAGTTGATGAAAAAAGACCTCAAAAAGTCAAACTAAACACTTAATATGGGACGGAGGGAGTACTATTTATGAACCCATGTACGGTGCTGTATAGTGATTGTACGGGTACAGATTAGACAACGTGCCGGTGTCGGTTCCGTGACAGATTTAAATGTTTTAGTTTAGTGGTTCAAAAATACTATATTTATTTTTTTCCTAAATGACGTTGTTTTTCTATAAATGAAATAAAAATATTTAGCCTTTTTTTATTACAGTAAGAAATATTAAAAAAAAATTGGACAGGTGATGAGAGGGGAATTACATGTAAGAACGGTACTTATAAGCTTATAATAGAATTTTTGTACAATGATTGTTATATGTTAACGTTTATGGTAATATGTTAAGTTTTGAATAATGTGGTTTGTTAGAGTTAAAGTAAGTTCGTGGTGTTGGTTTGTAGATGAAAAGGTGACAGAATCTAATATGGGGAAAAGGTTTAGTAGTTAGAGAAGTAATGTTGCAAATAATTTTCTACTTTGTATTTTTCAAAGGGCATTTTTTGAGACAACACTTTTATAAACCATATTTCAGTTTAGTATTGGGCCAAAATAATTTTGTTACGCGCCAAAATAATTTTCAATTATTGTTGTATGTTTAGGATTGGCACTGTTTCAAACAATGATTGGGCAAAAATAATTTTCTACTTTGTAGTTGTTAAAGAGTTTCTATTTTTTGAGAAAATTCAATCTATCTGTATAACTTCGAATAAATGCTATAGTAGATGCAATCCCAATCACCCCTAAATATATTGTGCTTAACAAATGAAAGTATATTTATCATTAGAGGATTCATTAACTATTTACATTTTTAAATGTGAAGGCGCTCCGACTGCGCCGCGCGCTCGCCCAGCCCGTACTAATTGAATCAATCGCTGCACGCGCTAAAGATACCAATCCCACCTCTCGCCTACCCTCTCACCCCCGTTCGCCCTTGTGCGCACAACGTGATATCGGCTTTCAACGGTGAGCCGACAAAACACTACCTTGATCTGCTACCCGTTGATAATCTGGATCAACGCGCGCGCACTCACCGCACACGCTTTTATATTATGAGCCATGACTCACATATTATGTAGTTACAATATATGCCATCACCGGTAGCGTTGTTCAATAACTATAAGTCTTCAATCGTACATTCTATAATATTGTGCTTTACGGAAAAATTAACGCTCATTTATGTTTGCATTGCGATGCAGTGTTATGGTACATGGTATGGTTTAGGTAAATATATACTTTTTGGGCAGAATTATTGATCGTTTTTTTATTTTTACCTTATCGATAAAGCCACTATAAGTCTTCAATGGTAAATTCTATAACATTATGGTTCACGGAAAAATTAACGCTCATTTATGTTTGCATTGTGATGCAATGTTATAGTGCATGGTATGGTTTAGCCCCGGGTTTGAAAAGGCTTGACCTTACTCCTTTGTAGATGCTCATGGACTTCTAAAAGTTGCAATCAGATACCATAATCCTATTTTTTTCCTTTTTTGAGTTGCTGTAAGTAAATCGTCACCTTTCATTTGTTGATCATTAATTTCAATGCATATGAACGTGAACTTTTTGTGTAATTCTACAGATTAGGTGCAACCTTCCCACTTTCCACAAAACACTAAAACATACAACAACTTGTGCAAAGGACGACGAATACATAAAAACACTTTATAGTGTTACACGTGTCATTGTCTTTTTTACCATATGTTACATGAACGATTCTTTTATTTTCAAGTTAATGTTATGATTGTTTTGCATTATTCATGATATTTTACGTAAATTTAGAATTTGTTAAGTAATATTTTGAAGCTAACCCGCCCATCGGGCGATCATGAAGCTTTGTTGTGACAAAGATGGGATATATTCAAATTCAACAACAAATGTTGTTTACAAGGAAATATTAGTTTGTATTTGAATATTTTCATTTTATATCAAGGTTTTGTATACTAAATAATATTTTTTAAACTCAAAACGCATCGCATTTCATTTTTATATTATCTGTTAACTATTACTTTGTTTTATAATGATGCTTTCCTCACTATTGTTTAGGGGTGGCAATTTCTGACCCGACACGAAACCCGACCTGAAACCGACACGAAAATTAACAGGTTCGGGTTGAGTCTAATAGATTTTGGGTCGGGTTTGGGTCGACCCATCTGACCCGTTTATTAAACAGGTTAGGTTCGGGTTGAGAATAAATTAAGTGGGTCGACCCGTCAACCCGTTTAAGATTTTTTTCTAAAATTAAAAATTATTTATATTTTATTATATGTGTTAAATGGGTCAAACGAATCGACCCGCAAACCCGTTTAACATGTTTAACCCGTGTAATGTGCCAACTTTTGTATATAAAACGAGTTAAATGGGTCAACCCGAAACCCGTTTAACTAATTAAACCCGTGTAACCTATTTAACTCACCAACCCAAGTATATATATGGGTTACATGGGTCAGGTTCGGGTTATGGGTAAACAGGTTAGGGTTGACATAGCTGACCCGATTATTTAAATGGGTCAGGTTCGGGTTGAGGTTTTCTGACCCGCCAACCTGCCAACCCGAACCCGACCCAAATTGCCACCCCTAGTGATTCATACAGAAACAAGTCAAATGATTAGAATGACAAAAGTATATATAACCAAATGGTCTTTGATCTAGTATCCATGAGATGGTTGCGGGCTTAATAGGAAGCGCGTTCAAGTTCTACGAGCGAAGAAAATGAGATTTTTGTGAGAATGAATATTGCGCGAAGAAAATGAGATTTTTGTGAGAATGAATATTGTGACTTGCCGATTACGCAGTTAATATACATTCTGCGCTAAAGGGCCTTTGACCCTAGCCATATGTTGATAACCCTTCAAACAGGAAATTGCAGATCCAGGTCTTAATCAAGACAGTGTGGTATTAGGTGTGTGAATATTTATGTTTCAAAGAGCAAGGAAAAAGACTAGCATCAAGATGAATAACTGCATATACTACAAACATCAATTTGTTATAATCAAGAATCTCATTTGTAGCCCAATTTAAACCATATAATTTTTCTTAACGTCATAACTATTTAGATTTCGCGGTTGAATGGCAAATCTTATTAATTCACCTTCGCAGCCCTGATGCTTGAATTCAATCAAAAAACTAGATTTATATAACGTCACTAAAAATGACAAAGAGATAGGACCCCGATGGATATTTGTAGCATAATGTAATTTTTATTTTTTGTTAAAAATCTTGATTTATCCTAAATAAACCTGATCTCGAAAGTTTATGTCACGCATATATATGTCGTGTTTAGTTAGTTGATTAATATATCAAAATAAATATATATCTTCTTATTTCTTTACTATTTTTAGTTAAATCGTACATTTAGTTCAATTTTTGTGGTTTCCTCCTCCTCCAGGAAAAAAAATTTGTGCACCTGTTTGACTTAGGTTTAGGTATGCCCTTGATCTTAATAATATCCATGATTCACTAAATATACCCCTAATGTTGCGAGAAGAGAAAGCTTATAAGTTCCTCTAAAACCACGCTGTTATTGCGCGTATTCTCGTAGGATTCTACTCGATGAAGAAACCATAGGTAATACAAACAGAGCGCAAACATGGCTTGCCTTGTTGTCGACAAACAATTTAACCTATGTGTAATTTCTATTATATTAGTAAATTCTCAAAATTCCTTGTGTACCTAAACGTGGAATGAACTACAACAATTAAACCAAGAATAGATATTCATATACTTCAGTGTAAGTGGCATTGAACTTAGTTAGGTTTGATCGAGTTGCATTGATTGATGGAGGTTATTGTGGTTACTTTCAACAAAATTAAATAAAGTAGGATCACCCAGGCTTGAGTCAAAATGGAAAGAATTAGATACTAGACAGATTAGTATTCCGAGCTCTTAGTACGAAAAAGTTCATATGGTTTATAAAAACCATACGTATGCACTTAGATTTGACTATTAGCTTATTGAGCACTTGAGCATGATCTTCAATGAAAGTTATTTGATGCTACGATGATGGGTCAGGGTTGACCACATCCATTACCATTTGATTCAAGTTGGTTTCTATTTACGTATGGTATAAAAACATGCTTAAGGAAGGATTTAGGATGGTTGTGTTGTTTGGTTTCCCGTATTGAACGGTAAGGATCCGATGGCATGGTTAAGATCACGAAGCTCGGATTACACTTAAACAAACCATATTTAACGTGTATGAGAGTTACTATGTGTAACAGTTATGCCAAGTGTATGAACTTACTTGAGGAAGTTGTTGGATGCCTTCTATTTATAGTGAGGCATTAAGGTTTAGAGATAAACCCTTTGAAGGATGAAAACAGTTGTGAGGAGGCCACACGTTGATCATCCAATGAGCACAAGGAGGACAGGTGTGACTATCTCCTTGTCTTGTACAGAATGGTGCTAGTTGTGCACCTCATAGTCTAGTATTGAGTTGGTTGTATGATGCCTGCCTGGATTAAGTCAGTGACCTAAGAGTCCGTTACTTGAGACCGTTCTAGAGAAAGGCTGTGCTTTTTCTGCCAAATAGCTATTGCATATTGCTTGAGGCTTGGGCTATGTTTTGCTAGTTCCCTGGGAACACCGGTTATGTCTGAAGGCTTCCAGGCAAAGATGTCTAGACTGTTTTCTAGTATCTGGACGAGTTGGTTATTCACCTGGGGTGGTAGGTCGGCTCCAATTGTGATAGGTTAATATGGGTATTCAGGGTTTATGATAAATTTCTGCTCCTTCAGAGTGTCCCCTAGAATAGGCTCTCACGTAATCTCCCATGTGTTGGTTTCCTCCACTGCTACGGCAAAGCTTGCCTCTCTGCCAGGGTAATCGCTTTTGACTATTGCGACTCCCGCCCTTGTTGGAAATTTAACCACTAATCTGATTGTTGACCCCTCTATGTTGAGCTTCTGAAGAGTTGTTCTTCCTAGTATGATGTTGTACTTAAATGTTGACTTAACAATATGGACTTGCAACATGATTGTACTTGATAGTGGATGTGTTCCGCCTATAAGTTCGAGATCGACTACGCCTTTCAAGGGGGGGGGGGGGGGGTGGATCCAACTTGAGAAATTTGATTAACGGTGTTGTACGGTAACATGAGGTTTTTGACCTAATTGTGGTTAGGGAGGGCTTGTTTGAGCAGATGTGGACATTATGTCAATTGATCCCTCCATCCAATATATATCATGTTGGACTTATATGAGGCCTATCATTGTTGTGGATGACAACCGTGGTCTTCGGATGATGGGATGAAGGTGTCCCATGGAATGCTTTGCGATGGGACATGTGACAAGTTTTCCATAATCGCACTACCCCTCTTGCTACCTGAGTGTCGTGATTGAATCATTTGAACACTCCTTACTTGTTCTTCAGGAATGACCTGATTTGGTTTTTAAATGTTTTTAGCTTGGTTGTGTTCTTTAGTGTATCTTGGTTCAGGTGTTTATATTATGAATTACCCATAAAACTTAAACACTGGGGGTTTTCTCACGGTTTTAAGTGATGCTAATGGGTAACATTGTTGTTTCCCCCATGTGAGTGCTTTGGTCATTTGCCTAACTAGGGTTTCTTTCTCAGTATGTCGGGTGTGAAGACTAGTGTTAGACAAATGCTAATCTGGGGGCCTAAGCTAAGAAGTGGTTCCAGGGTGTCTCTTTGAACTAGGTTCATGGGTGTGCTAGCCTGGATGTTAGTGCTAGGCTGTAGTGCACTAAATAAAATAGATAGGTAGGTTTGCGTTTACCTTGAAACTAGCCAACCTTTTCGTTTCTAGTTGTTGTTTTAAGAGAGCCGAAGTGGTCGGTGTGGCCTGAGTGTATCGTATTCCGCTTCCCTGGTTTACCCTAGGACATAACCCTTTGTTTGACCCGAACCTTTTGAGGTTGTTCGTGACCTCTTAAGTTATCTTGCTTCTTGATTTCTTTAGAAGGATTTACTTGAGAAGTAGGCTTGAGAGATTGGTGCTCATTATGGTAGGGTGATGTATGCAAGTTAACATGGTCGTGTGTGGCATGCACTACGCATGACAGGTTTCTTGTGAGGTTTCTTTCTGACTGATGACCCTCGTTTTTTTAACTTGTTGGTTTTCCTCATGGCGAGTAAGGTTTTCCATTTGGATATGTCTAGAGTTGTTATTTGTTGTTTCCGAAATTTGAGGGAGTGTTTCATCCGCCATTTTGGTGAAGAAACTGAGTGAAAGAAGAAAAAATAAGAAAAATTGGAGGTTTTTTCTGTGTGACAAAAAGAATGAAAATAGTCTCTGAATGTGTGGCTATTTTGTATCATGTGTTTAACCGATGGCGCCATGATTACGTATGGTATGTAAATGTGTTTAAGGAAGGATTTGAGATGGTTGTGTTGTTTGGTTTTCCGGTTTGAACGGCAAGGACCCGATGGTATGATTGAAATCATGAAGCTCGGGAAACACTTAAACAAACCATCTTTATATGTGTGGGAGTTACTAAGTGTAACGGTTGTGCCAAGTGTATGAACTTACTTAGGAAAGTTGTGGGATTCCTTCTATTTATAGTGAGGCGTTAAGGTTTAGAGATAAACCTATTGAATGATGATCAACCGCTGTGGGGAGGCCACACGTTGATCATTCAGCGAGCAGACTATGATGACATGTGTGACTAATGGATTGGCTCGTACATCATGGTGCTGGTTGTGCACCCCACTGTCAGGTGTCAGATGGTACATCTTTAACTGTTAGTGATAGTTGGGGGAGAACGGTCCCCTACACGAGTACTCTACGTATAGGAGAAGTTACCAGGTCAGGTGTGACCTGGGTTTGTGAGCGGGCTACCATCAGGTAAATGCTAACGGGCCTTTGTTTTGGGTTTGATCTAAGCATGTGTTTAATGGGCTTGGGCCATTAATATTGATACGCTATCAGTTTCCATTGTTACTTTTGTTTCAAAAGAAAACCTTCTTGCTAATGATCAAAATACAAAAAATATATGAATCTACAGCATAATAGTTAAAAGAGGTCGGTGAGATCATTATAGATCACACATTCTCTAAAAATCAAATGAATAAATCTTCACCACTAATTTCTTTATTAAACTAAAAAAGCCTACTTCCAGGGAGTTGGAGGAGCTAGCGGTGGTCGTGCAAAATATTGTTGTTCATTCTAATTGTAGGGATAAATGGAGATCTTGATGGTGCGTCTTGACAAAGACGACGGAGTTCACGGTTAAAGAGTTAGCAAGACAAGATTGTTAGGGAGGAAGCATTTACATATAGTAGGGAGGTCATGAAGCATTTGGAAATAATTGGTGGCAACATAATAAACAAAAAAAAAAAAAAAAAAGTGAGCATTTTTGTGGGTGTCGCTTAAAGGAAGACTTTCGGTTTCTGACATATTCAATCTATATGTGATAATTTGGTTTATCAAGGTTATGAGGTCAAAAAGAGAAATAATTACTTGATCGTATGAGTCATTGTAGTCTGTCATTACTGTAGCCTTCCTTAAGGGAGTAGGTTGCCTTGTAACGGGATGAGATGTTGAGTTTCACCCATATTCTTTGTACTTAATTGTTTTTGGAGAGTACTATAATTTAGCGAGGAAATATTTTACCTAAGAAAAAGATAGAAGAGGCGTTGACTTGGATTCGGTTATTTGTTTATGTTGTAACAATATCATGGGAACTTGCTCACATTACTTGGTCACTTGTGATTTAACGATGAGTGTGTGGGAAAAGTATACAATTGGTGGAAGATTAGGGGTGTTAATACTTTCATTATTGATGAATTATTTTCATCTAATGGAGGTGTTAATATTCCCAACTTTCAATCTCGTGTTTGGCAAGCAGTTATTTGAACTTTTGGGTACTTCATTTGGAAAGAAAGAAATGCACATGTGTTCGGTAATAAATTTTCAAGAAATAAAAAGATTATTCAACTCAAGAGTTTTGAATGGGTTGTGAGAAGATCAAACAAATATAAAAAGTTAAATTGGCAACATCCAAAATTTTCTGCTGCAAATGTTTGGTACAAAATTTTTTTCTGCTGCAATGATTTTATGATGCTTCTAGATTGCTGTTGCATTAGGGGTGGCAATTTTCCTTAAACGGACACGAACCCGAACGAAGTTAAATAGTTAAAACAGGTTTGGGTTGTGATAAACCAGGTTTTGAGTCAAAACAGGTCAACCCGTATAACCCGTTTAATAAATGGGTCGTGTTTGGGTTGAGTAAGTATTAAACAGGTCAACACGTGAACACGTTTAAGTATATATAAGCCTCTAAAATAACATATATAACTTGCATTTTATATTCGATTTGGATTAGATGTATTTTGTTATGTAGTTAATAGGAGTGAATTATGATTATAACTCATACATCATTGAGATTGTCGTATAATTATATGTATGCTATGTTTATCACTTTTTACATTTTCCTTTCAATTCTTCTTGTTTTTTTTTTCTTTATTTTTTTTTTTTTTTTGCTATAGTTTTTCTCTATCAATTTTGCAAATTAAATTAGTTAATTCGTCAAAACACAACCTTATTCACGGTTTTGACCTCTATTACTTTAAACATGTTAAGAGTCATACAAAGGGTTACACGTGTTAAGTAGGTAGGGTTAGGGGTTGTGTTTCTTGACACGACTTAATAATATGGGTGTGTTTAGGTAGAGGTGTATAATAACCGCAAACCGCGAACCAAACTGGTTAACACGACACGACTCGACTTGCCACCTCTAGTTGCAATGTTTTCTGTGGCAAATTATAAGCTAAAAGTCGAGGTTATAGTGTTCTGAAATGTTTTTTGCTGCAAATATAGATGGCCTATGTTATAAATACCCTTCAAAAAAAAAAATCCATTATTGTACCCCTTTATGTTTTTTTGTTTTTTTTTATTTTGTTTTTATTTTATTTTATTTTTCTAAATTTTGTTTTTTATGTAAAAAAAACTATGACACGGAAATTACGAAACAAAAAATTATAAAGTTTAACAAGTCAATAGTATTAAACTGTCAAAAATTACAGAACAAAAACTGATAAAAAAATGTGTTGTTTTTTTTTTCTTTTTACACTGCAAGAAGACAAACTAGTACTTTTTTAGTTTCTTTTTGTACCTTTATGTTAGGGCAAAGTGGAGTCTGAACTTACGGTCCCATAGTAGGACCCATATTATTATCAATAAAAGATAGTACCCCTTTTTATTTATTTGGGGCAGTATCCATTAAAAGCTTAAGCAATCCGCAGAATATGAAGTGTTATGCCTTTCAAATTTCCCTGCGATAACTCAACAAAAAAAACCATATTTATTGTTGAGTTCTTTTCTAAATTTTTTCGCGCTTATAAATAGGATAATCTAGCAGCAACCGGAAAGGAAAGAATGACAACTTATGAACCGGCGCATAAAAAAGACTCATATCTGTTTAATCTTCATTGGTCAGGAAAGACAAACCAAGGAAAAAGAGTGGATTAAGAACAGAAGCAAACCATACTACCAAAAAAAATCCACAACATAACAATCCTACTTCACTCCTCCATCAAACAACCACACTCATGCTTTCACATCCAACAAACAACAAACTCCATTATGACTAACCTAAATCTCATCGTAACAAACTCTTTTCCAAACATCACCATGACTCGAAAAAAATACAAATGCATAAAGATCTCGATATTGCTTTTTGTTTATATCTTTTAAGATATTTCAAGATTGTCAAAGATTTGTATAACTTAAAGGAAACCCATCACGGATCTTTGAGCAAAACATAAAACAAAACCTACCAGAGATCTTGAAGACATGCTAAGTAGAATGAAATATATTATCTTCGAGCTCTTAACACTTCGTGATTCCGTCTTGGAAGAAAGAAACTGAAACATTGATGTATTGTGTTTGGGTTTGTGGGTGATGAGTCTCATGATAAGGGGTGATTCGTTTCTTGCCATAGTGAAATAAGGATGGAAGGGATTTGATTGTTGCTTTAACTCAAAATAATGTTATGCTGATCTAGTTGGGATGATGATGATACTGTTTGGGTTGTGAAAGATAATAGTGGAAGTAAATGAAACTTCGTGTGTTTTAGGAGAATTATTAGGGTTAAAGCCCTTTATAAACTCATTTGTTAAGGTTTGCAAAATTGGATTTGGGCTACTCGAAATTTGTAGTATTTTTGGGCTTTGATTGTGAACAGCCGAAAATAGATTATATGTTAGCAAATAAAACAACAGGTTAAGCTATATGGATTAGGTATGTTAGTTTTTATATAACAATCAAATAAGTGTTGTCGGTTTAACTTGACGCCCACCTCATGTCTCAATTAATTACTCACAAAAATCATGGGCAATTAAAAATTAAATACAACCCGTGTGCATCGCATAGGTCTGCATGCCTCGTAAAATAAACAAGATAAAGTGCATTCTGCAACGTGTATTTATGAGCCATCAAGGGTCTGCAGTGTCATGAAAGTCTACACATAATTGTGTTGCTATCGTTTGCATCTGGTCATTTACTATTTCTACAAAGCATTTGTTTTGGTGGGACATGGGTCACTATGAGTTAGATGAAATGAAAAGAAACTTTAAAATAAGAATGGTGAAAAGAAATCAAAATCACAAATTTCAGATAAATTTGAAAAATCAATGCATTTTTCTTTAAAATTGTTTTTTTTATTTAAAAACTGTGGTTAATTTTTTTTTTTATTCTTATATTGGTTTCTCTTCTCATCGAAACCCTTTCTTTTGAAAGATTTCTTTTGATCAATGAACAACCTTTGCTTCTTGTCCATTAAGTTGCAAAGAAAAAATACACTTGCTACTTTTAGCAGTACAACAAACCAATATTGCCATTCAAACTTTATGCTTATAAGGCTTTCAAAGCTTACTGAAAAATCATATCTCACTCTTCGGGTTCAATTGGTTTGACTCGATAAGGTAAATAATTCCACCTTGACTCGACCCGATAACAATATCAATTTCTCGTGCTCGGATTCAGCTTCAGGTCAAATTAACCCAACCCTATTGACACCCCTAGTTATAGATCTCCTTATAATCATAAAGGTATTCATTTCTTTTTAATAAAACTTTTATATAGATTTTATATATTAAAGAGCAGTAAGTAATGAACAGTAAAATATTCGTAAAACATTGTTCATCCACAGGGAGTGGAAAAAATATTTTTTAAAAACCAATTTTTAAAACGCACCCTGAACTTTAACTTATTTATGACTTTTTAATAAAACAAACTTTATTTATCAATTACAGAGCGCATTATCTAATGGGATTTATTCGGGAAAAAAAAATGTCGCCGAAACATCGTTCTCGATTTGCGGAACAAACGGGAGCCCATATGGAAATGCTTCCGGCGGGTCTGGAAGTGTTCTGAGTATATTTTTTTCTTTTTTTTTTTTTGCTGTTTCCGATTTTATAAAAAAAAGTTGAATTTAACTTATATAAATTAAAAATAATTTTCTATAATGCAAACCTGAAATATGCTAACTGCTACAAACCCGGCCTTAAACTTTAACTTATCAACGACTTTTTAATATAACAAACTTTATTTATCAAATCTCGACCACATCTCTATCGATTCATCCGGAAAAAAAATGTCGCTGAAAAAATCATCCAATTGCGAACAAAACGAGCCCAATATCGCAATGCTTCTTACATGTATTTAATTCTATGGACAATATGTTTATAGCTATATCAGTTGGTTGTAAAGTAGAGTTCTACAGTTCCGCGGCGTCCGCCTGGCACCGCACGGCTTATTAAACCTCGTTGCAATTTCAAAAAGAAAATTGTATTTAGTTAAACATAGAGAAAAATGTGTCGCAAGAGTCACAAATACTGTATACTAAGCTTTGACAGTGGGCTAAATGTGAAAAAAAAAATGCGTCACCAAATATTTATGTGTTTTTTTATACTTTGAAAAATGTACCGTAGTTGGTCGTCGCTACATACTGACCTTGTGATAAGTTCAAAAAATGTGAGAATATATATTCGCCTGTGAGGTATCTTAAGAAAGGTATCATTAAGAAAACTTAACCCACATGTTTGACATGTTACAACGTAGATTTTTAGTAACACGAAAACCTCATATCAATAAAAGTTAATTTCCTAATTGCGCACTAAACTCAATAATACATGAATTGGGTGATACACAAACGAGATATCACACTCATCTTCATCTAAACCGTTGCTTTCAACAAATCTTCATAGATTTTACTTTATTTTCCGTTAGCGAATTCTGAAAATATAATCTTAGTAACGAATCTAGAGAAAATATTTCTTGCCCAAAATCTTATATGCTAAGTTGTCATCATCTGACATTATCCAATAATTAAATAATCCATATATATATATATATATATATATATATATATATATATATAGAGAGAGAGAGAGAGAGTGTGTGTGTTAGGATCAAATGAGAAGTTTTTTTAAAATAATAGGATAAAATGTAAACTATAAAGCATATCGAGAAGCATCACGTAAATTAGATGCATCTCTATTATCTGAGATGAATTTAATGCATCATAATGTGTTTTTTTTAGCTTTTAATTTGATGCATTACGCTTTTTAGATGTTTTTTCGTGATTTCTATTATTTTTTGGTCATCTACATGTGCAAGTCATGGAAAAATCAATTTGCACCATTTCACATCAAATTTTACTTTCGAAACTTTATATGTTGCATCTAGATGTATTAGAAATGCTTCTAATGAAGGTCGTTGCATTCAATGTGTGGTTTTAGTCAATTCATCACTTCTTATTTTATTTTACCTTCTCATGGATCTACTTTATATATTATATATATTTTATATATTATACATATATTTATTTATATGGGACCGTTCTTTACAGAACCACTTTTTGTACAGAACTACAGAACCACTTTAACCATTTGATTTAGATATCATACTTTTTTTTTTTATTTAATTCAAAAGGGTATAATAGTCAAAACACATTTTGACTTTTTTTTGAATTTTTTAATTAAAAAACATTTTTTTTAAAACCTTTTAATTTTCGAAATTAATTTTTTTAATTTATTTTATATATTTTTTTAATATATACTGTTTTCAAAAGAAAAAAATGAGTGCATATATGTTTTTTTAATATTGTAAATTCCCATGTTTTATGTACGTTTTTTAACTTAATATGATAATTACACATATTGTTTCTGTGCACATTCTTTACTCTTCAAAATTTATATACAAAATGTAGACATAAAAAAAAAAAAAATTTTTTTTTTTGGGGGGATGTCAAATGAAATACATTTCAAATACAAATATCAAACCAAAAACATAAATACATAAACAAAATTTAATATCAAATGAAATACATTACAAATATAAATCCAACTATATCCATGTTGTTCAAAAACATATGTGCACGTTTCACTTTCTCTCTCAAATTCATTAGAACATATATGCACGTTGCAAGAACATATATGCACGTTGCAAGAACATATATGCACGCCTTTTGATAACATATATGCACAACTTCTAAAATTACAAGTGCCTTCCTTGATCATCTTCATCACACGTCGTCTTTTCTATATGCACAATGATATGTGTGAAAACACATATCCGTTTTATATCAAAAATGACCCATAAAAGACAAAATTATGCTTAAAATGCTTGTATATTGTTTGCTTTGTCTTTGTGATTGTGTAGGTACGGATAATGCAAAAATCTCAAGAAAACGGTCAAAACCGGACAAACACGGACACGGGAAAGGATAGAGAATACAAGAGCCGGGGGAATGCTATCAAAGGTCAACAAAAGTCAACTTTTGGTCAACCAAAGTCAACACACAAAATGACAAAACCCAAATTTCCCAAATCAGTCCTTAAAATATACCAAATTGCAAAAAAAAGCCCGTAATCCCTACGGTGTTAACTCTTTTTATTATAAGAGTTAACACCGTTCCTTTTTTATATAACCAAAGCCCGGAGCCAAACAAAACCACAACGAAAAAACATTTCGTGGCCTAATCACTTTATAAGCCAAAGGTCAAACGAGTTGGTATAAACCCGGGTCAAAAGAATGTCAAACATTCCTTTTATACAGTTTTTAGCGTTTGAAAAGGTTGTACTACTATTCACCTTCTTTTTCGATTTACCCTGAGTCAAAATCAAAGGGCAAATCACAATTAAGGACGTGGCCATGAAATTCAAGTGATAAAGGACACCCTGGTAGAGTTAAACGTCACATAAGGCTCCCATTGGTGGAAACCCACAAGGAGAATGCCACGTGGATGAAGAAAACACACCAAGGACTAGTATTTTGCGCTAAAAGACTTGAAAAAGAAGCACAATGGCTCTAACACACGAAATGCCATGTTGGCAATCCGTGTGCTCACCAAAGTGATCCAACGGCCTTCAAAATTATGACTCAGATGATTGAATTAGATAACAAGGGCAGGGATCTTATCGGAGCGTTAACATACTCGTAGGACCTAGAAAGCTTTCTTCTGAAGGCTATATAAAGCCTTCACATTCACTCAAGGGGATATTCTAGTTTAGCTTTTAAAATTTTTAGTTAAATTGTAATTATTAGCTTATAAATTTGAGCTTTAAGTAGTGTAACTTTTCCAACTTATTGTACTCTTACTTTCACCTTATTGTAATCAGTTTTAATGTTAATGAAATTCTCCTTTGTTTTTACCTAATCCGTTTTACCTTACAAGTTTTTAAATCCTCAAATTCTCATGTTACTGTTTGATAAGCTTCTAATAAGCTCAATATAAGCTCTTTGAGTCTCTAAGCTCAAATTGAGCTCAAATTAAGCATTTAATCTACTTTAACTTTTAAAATCAGTTAATACCTTTGCTTGATATGGATTTTAGCTTTTTGGATGATAAGCTTACAATGGGAGAGCTTATGAGACTTTTATTAGTTTATCATTGATAAGCTAAAGCTTGTAGACAGCTCATTTGAGCATTGATTTGCCTTTGTTTAGCTAAGGTTTCTGTAAGTTTTCTTTTAAATTCAAGTCTCTTAGCTTAATATGCTCTGCAATTAGCTGTATTTTGTTATGCTTGCTTAATTGTGTCTTAAAAAAATCTGTCTTATTGTGCCTATTAAGTTTGTTTGATCATTTGTTTTCTAGTTATATAGCTTAGATCTTAGTTTTAAATTTTTTTTTTGTCTCTAATCTGTCAAAAAGAAAAAATATAAGTAGAGTTATTAGATCTTCAATTCTGGCTTAATTGATTGTTGAATAGGTTTCATTGAATTTGTTATAAAGCTATTTGTTATTGCATCTAGAACCCCACATTATATTTCTATATTTAGGATTAAGCTCTTAATTTCATTTCATAAGCTAATTATGGTTTGTGTCTCGTTAAAAGGGTGTTTGGCTTTAAACTGTGGTATAGGGTTTAAATGGTCAGTGAAAAAAGTTTTTGTTCAATGAGAATTTTTGGAGTAGTCAAAAGTTATAGTAAGGTTCAGTTTGAATAAGTTTTTATGTCGAATCTCACAATCATAGCTAAATGTGCCTATGTTTTTAAACCTATGAGTTCATAGCTTATTTCATAAGTTTATTTGCTTTAGACTGTTGATTTTGTTGCTTGTACTATTTTTGTGTTTTGATTAAGTGTTAAAATCAAGTAGAATCAATCTCTCTTAGCCTGCACTTTGACTGATTTGATTTGGTCTTAAATGGTCAATTGCATCAGTAGTTTAGACTACAAACAGCCTTTTTATTCATCAAATTTCAGCAAGTTAAAGTAGATTTTAGATTTGATTTTTCAGCATACAATGTAGGTATTTATTAAGTCATAGTTATCCTGTTTTTAATTAGTTTTCAAATTAAAGCTCTTATTTTGTCCATTTGGTTTTTAAGCTCAATTGAGTTGTGTTTCTCATTTCAAATAACTAAAGACAGCATAAGTGTTGTGAACTGTCTATTTTTAGTCTTTATACTTTGCTATAAGCTCTAGATTCAAAAATAGTTTTAAAAAGCTTTTTTTTCAAGGTAGTCTTTAAGCTAGTTTTTTAGAAAAACCAAGTTCCATTTCATGAAAAGTTTATTAGTTGGTTTTAATATAAGCTAAAAGTATGGTATAAGGACTGTTTGGTTTAAAGATTTCTATAAATGCTTATTTGTGAATTTCAGCTTATGGATTGTTACTTTGTGCTTATTTTTGTTCATTTTAGTTTGTTAGGTTAGGCTTAGGATCAAAATTAGCTTTAAAACTTTAAGTGATAGCTTAATTTAGTTGTTCGCTTTTAAGAAAGAAATTTTGAAAAAGCCAAAAATATAGGTAGTAGTAATCTGTTTAAGCTAATTCTGGCTTAATTTGCTTGTTTCTAGTTTGGACTAGCTTATTAGGTTAGGTTTAGTATAAAAATGCTTTTTGTTCTTGAGTTTTAGCTTATTTCAGTTCTTTTGAGTTTAAAATTTTGGAAAGAAAACCAAATCGATTAGTTTTAGATTGTTATATTTCCTGTCTTTTAAGCAAATTTACAGCTTAATTAGGGCTTTTCATAAAAAGTTTCTTTTATTAAAAGTGTTTATTTTCAACTTTTCTACAACTTTGTTTTTTTAAGTTTTTCTATAAAAAAAGGAAGGTGGAAATCGAGGGTGAGCAAGACTCGAACCCCCGACCTCAACACCCTCAACCCTTTATAACAACACACACCACACCTCACTACCAACGCGCCCTGGGGTCTTTTTCATTCTAAGATTACAAAATCTATTTCTTATATACAGTTTTCCCATTTAAGCTTTATAAGCTGTTTAAGCTTATTTCGTGGCTTATTCATTAAGCTGTGACCCCAAGCTTATTTTTCCTAGGTCCGTATTAGTTCAAGCTAATTTCCATAATTTTTTTAGAATTTTTATAATTAGTTTAGTATTTTTAAACATTTATTTTTATTAAAAAATTTAAAAAATCATAAAAAATAGAAAAATAATCAAAAAAATATAAATCTTTTTTAGAAAATTTTCTTTTATCGTAAAGTTTCTAGGAAAATTAGTTTTGTTTTCGTAGGGTTAAAATTGCAAAATTTCATTTTTTAAAGAACGGGATTCGTTCCCGTTTACATTTTTTTGTGTTTTTAAGCTCATTTTAATTCCGTTTTTGTTCTAGTTTTATTTAAACTTACTTTTTAGTCAATTAGAGTCTATTTAAAAAGAAAAATTTAATTTAGGTTTAATTTTGGAAATTTAGGGTTTTTAACTGCCGTTTAGGGTTCCCGTTTTGCGTTTTTAGTTAAAGTTTAATTTCCCGTTATTTGCTTTCGTGTTTAATTGTTATCATTTGCTTATTTTAATTGTGAAAAGTAGGATGATCAAATCAATCTTTGTTCCAATTTCAAATCCTTGTCCTAAACAACAAACGTGGGTTTCAATTTCACAATCATTACGGAATAACGACCTGGGAATCATACTTCCGGTTAAATATAGTTATTTTTTTATATATATATTTGTGAAGATTTTCCTTTTTACCTTTGTCCTCAAGGGTAATTTGGTAATTTTCCATCATATTATATTTTTTAAATTACGTGTGTTGATTTACTTTGCAATCAATTTTTGGCCCTGCTGCCGGGGATTTGTGATTAAGATTCTCTCATTTGAAGTTTGTTGATCGTGATTTGAAGACCCTTTCGTTCTTGAAAGTTTTGTTTTTGTTAAAAAAATCAAAAATAAAAAAAATTATAAAATATAAAAGTAAAAAAAATAATTTTCTTTTCTTTTAGTATAATTATCATAAAAAAAATCAAAAATAAAAAAAATTGTCCATAATAAAAAAAAATATAAAATTACAAGTTGGTATTAAAGAATCACAACAAATAAATACCTTCAATTGAGGTATTATTCCATTAGTGAGTTTCTAACTCGAATCAGATGTAAAAAACTTGCTATTTGTGTTTCCTTTACGAGGAACGGCTCACCTTAAAAAGTAAATTTTTTAAGAGCTACCGTGAAGTAAGTTTGATTATTTGGTTCAAGTTGTCTATCTCGTTATCCGTTAAAATAGATTGTTAACTCATAATAATAAAAAAAATTAGTTTAAATTTTCTTTTTCTATTTTGTGCATGCGCACTCGTTCTCAAACCTGAAACTGTAACCGTCAACAACAAGCCCCACCGGCTGTTGTAGAACCATTTAATTTAGAAGAACCTTGTAGTCTCTTCTAGTTCGCATGGACGATAACGGACTATGGCTGAATTGCTCCAAGCACCCACCGACAGGGGTACGAGGATGCAATCGTATAATTCCTCGAAATCAATGCTAATTTTGAGTAAGCATGGTTTGATCAATCCTTGTTCAATACATCGCAGTTTTTCGGACATGATAAATAAGAGGATCCACATGCTCATATACCATTATTCAATAAGTTCACCTCAACGATAGATTCCCGGACGTCCCGCCAAAGGCACGTCAATTAAGCTTATGCTTTTCCCATTTTCTATCGAGTTCAGCCCGGATTGGCTAGAAGAAAACGAACCTCCTCTATCAATTTTGACATGGGATGTTCTTGTTTCAAAATTCTTAATCAATTCTTTCCTCTTTCAAAAACAACCAAATCTTCGAAACGAAATTCACTGAAGATTTCAACAAAGATTTGACGAATGTTTTTCGAGCTTGGATCGATTTATATGATTACTTTGAGCTGTCCACATCAAGGATTTTTAGAATTACATCACTTAGATCGTTTTAAAGCTTTGAATACTAATGATAAGATTGGTTGAATTCGCTGTTAAGTGGAAACTTTTGGATAAGATGCCTCGTGAATGCTTGAAAAATTATCGAGACGTAAATCCAAGGTTGCGTAATCACGAAACAAGGCAGTCGTTGCAAAGTGAGTTCGAAATTCCTCTACCCGAAATTTCCACCTGATGTTGGTTGCTCTTACAACCGAAGTTCTGGAATTAAGAATATGATAAAGGACTATGCTTATTTGACAAGCAAAAAGCCCAAGCTCCGTGCAGTAAAAAGCAGGGTTCCGAGCAGAGTTGTGTAACTTGTGGAGCGTTGCTCATACTTATAGACATTGTCTGCCACCGCTGGCACGTTTATTTAGCGAGGACAACATTCAAGTGTACGTTTCCAAGTGCTTGCAGCTAAGTTAAATCAAGGAAATTACCAATTCTAGACCTCCGATGGTTGCAAAACAATCGTACCTCCTGGTTTTCCTCCAATTTCAAACCATCTAAATACCGTTTCATCAGACATCAAGGAAATAATATCAACCAAAAATCGAGGAACCAATTTCAATCAAAACAGTAGAAAATAACTTCCATCAAGGAAAAGTTTATCAAACTCCGACTAGTCAACCAACGGTTTACCGAGCTCACCCTTATCAAGCTTAGCTCCGTAAATGCAAGGAAGGTTGTTTCAACAGACCGATTTTGTGAATTATGTCTAAGGAAAGATGATAATATTAAAGGATATGCAAAATCAAGGCCAAGGTTTACAAAACAGATGACAAATTTACCGGAAATTGCTTCTAGTCGTAAAATTCCAATACCGCTTCGTCTTATGTTCAGTTTCTCTTCCAAGTAACACCGTTACTACCGAAGGAAGACTTGAGGGTATTATACCTGACGCGGGGGTTGCTACAAGGACCTGCGTATTCCATTACTCTTCTCCTAATAAAGTAGTGGGAACGTTAAAAAAAAAACCGACGGTGACAAAGGACACGGATTTTTTTCCTACTAATAACAGAAATTACCAAAGAGTGCAACCTCTGGTTGTCCCAATTGAAAACCAAAATCCAGTTTCCAAGCCAGTTGTTGCTCCCGTTAGTGCGCCGATGCCTAACCCAAAACTGTCAATTCCATATCCTTCAAGGCAAAATGATGAAAAGCGCCGTGAAAACGCTAACGAGCAAAAATAGAAATTCTACGAAATCTTTTAAGATGGAGTTCGAGAATAGCTTCGTGGATGCTTTGATTTATGCCCAATTGCTTCACTCTTAAAAGCCTTAATCGGTGGAATAAAGAAAAGCTTAGTAGAGATGGCCTAGAACCTTTGAACAAACATTGCACGGCGGGTCATACTTCAACAAGTTACCCCAAAACTTGGTGACCCCAGCAGATTCCTTATTCCTGTTAAATTTCCCCGGAAATGGATGATTGCTTAGCCTTGGCGAACGATCTTGCGCGTTGCATAATATCATGCCATTTTAGTGTTTGTGGAAATCGCTTAACTTTCCAAACCTGACTACCGACGTGCATGACATCTAGAATTAGCCGGATCGTTCAATTTCCCGCCAACTCGGTATTGCGAAAGATGTCACGATTAACGTGGTGTATTCCAGTTCTCCAGCCGATTCGTGGTGTAGATTTTGAACAGGACCCTTCGAGTACCTCTAATTCTCAGGAGTGGTGTTTCCGTAAGACAGTCGTGCTTCTTGATATACGTTGCGACGATGGTGAATTCAACCTTTCGTGTAGACAATGAGGCCTATTACTTACAATCTTGATCAAACTTCGAGATACTCGGTTAATTTAATGATATGGACGGCGAAACGAATCGACGTTGTTGGAAAATTGTTGTGAGGAGATTCTCAAGATGTTCTTGGATTTTTCCGAGTATGATCGCGAGTGCAATCCCACTCCGGGATATGACCCGATAGTTTCAAATTCTTCTCGACTTCACTCCTTTCGGGGAATATGATTTCCTACTTCTTGAGAAGCTGATTGCTTTTTCTTGCTCTAGCCGCACGATCAACTTCATGGAATTGTTGAATCCTATTATGACCAGGGGGGGAACATTCTTATCTCGAAGCACTCCTTAATAGTGATCCTTCACCACTTCCGAACCGAGGAAATTATTTGCAAAAAATCAGAAAGGAACTTAAAATGTGTGAAGCCAAAACTGCCAAATCTTCAATTGATGAACCTCTCGAGGTCGAACTTAAGGACTTACCGCTCATCTGAATATGCACTTTTGGAAAGACACAAAATGTTGGTCATAATTGCCAAAGATTTGAGTGTCGATGAAAAGACCGCTCTCATAAAGGTTCTAAAGTCCTAAAAGCGAGCAATCGCTTGGAAACTTTCCGATATAAAGGGTATTAACCCGGAATTTTGTTCTCATAAAATTCTTATGGAAGAGGATTATAAACCAGCGGTCCAACATCAGAGAAGGGTTAATCTAAAGATCCATGATGTCATTAAGAAAGAGGTTGAAAAACTTCTTGACGCTGGATTGATCTACCCAATCTCGGATAGTCCTTGGGTGAGCCCAGTGCACTGTGTGCCAAAGAAAGGAGGAATGACCGTAGTGACCAATGATGAAAATGAGTTAGTACCCACTAGACTTGTAACGGGATGGAGAGTATGTATTGATTATCGTATGTTGAACGAAGCTACTCGGAAAGACCACTTCCTTTTGTCGTTTATGGATTAAATGCTTGAGAGACTCGCAGGAAATGAATACTATTGTTTCCTTGATGGTTTCTCGAGTTACTTTCAAATACCAATCGATCCGAAAGATCAGGAAAAGACCACATTCACCTGCCCATACGAAATGTTTGCTTATCGCCGCATGCCTTTTGGCTTATGCAATGCACCAGGCACGTTCCAGAGGTGTATGATGGCTATTTTCCATGATATGATTGAAAAGACAATGGAAGTTTTCATGGATGACTTTTCAGTTTTCAGAAATTCTTTCTCTACGTGCCTTTCCAATTTAGAAAAGATGCTTAAACGGTGTGAAGACACTAATTTGGCTCTAAATTGGGAAAAAAGCCATTTTATGGTGAAAGAAGGCATCGTTCTTAGACACAAAATTTCAAAGAAAGGAATAGAAGTTGACAAAGCCAAAATAGACGTGATTGCTAAGTTACCTCACCCAACTACTGTCAAAGGTATTAGGAGTTTTCTCGGACATGCAGGTTTTTACCGTAGATTCATCAAGGACTTTTCAAAAATTTCTCGACCCATGACTCATCTCCTTGAGAAAAACACTCCTTTTATTTTCTCCGAGGAATGCATTCAAGCTTTTCAGACCTTAAAGAAGAAATTAACCGAAGCTCCAATTCTGATTGCCCCCAACTGGGACCAGCCCTTTGAGCTTATGTGCGATGCTAGCGACTATGCCATAGGTGCGGTTCTAGGGCAACGAATTGAGAAACACTTTAGGCCTATACATTATGCAAGCAAAACAATGACCGAGGCGGAATCAAACTACACCACAACAGAAAAGGAAATGTTAGCTGTGGTGTACGCTTTCGAAAAATTCCGGTCATACCTCATCATGAATAAAAGCATAGTGTATACGGACCATTCCGCCCTTAAGTACCTATTTGCTAAGAAAGATGCCAAGGCAAGATTGCTAAGATGGGTTCTACTTCTTCAGGAATTCGATTTTAAAGTAATTGATACGAAGGGAGCCGAGAACTACGCAGCCGATCATCTTTCCCGATTAGAAAACCCGTATGAAAATGTTCTCGATCCAAAGGAAATAAACAAAAATTTTCCTCTCGAGACACTTAATATGGTGACTTCTCGTGGTGACCCAAGTACCCCGTGGTTTGCCGATTATGCAAATTACCACGCGGGGAATTTCATTGTCAAAGGAATGTCAACTCAGCAGAAAAAAAAATTTCAAAGATGTCAAACACTATTTTTGGGACGATCCTTTTCTATTCAAAACATGTACGGATCAAGTGATCCGACGTTGTGTTTCAGGCCAAGAAGCTGTCGACATCCTCACAGCTTGCCATAGTAGACCCATCGGGGGACATTACGGTGCCAACTACACAGCCAAAAAGGTTTTTGACTTCGGATTTTATTGGCCCACAATCTACAAAGATACCCATGAGTTAGTCAAAAACTGTGACTCATGCCAGCGTCAGGGAAAAATTTCACAACGTGACGTGATGCCACAAAATTCCATCCAAGTGTGTGAAATCTTTGATGTATGAGGCATAGACTTTATGGGACCATTTCCGTCATCTAGAGGAAATAAGTACATACTCGTAGCCGTTGATTACTTATCAAAATGGGTTGAAGCCAAGGCGCTCCCTACTAACGATGCTAGAGTTGCAGTTAAGTTTTTGAAATCTCTTTTTGCCCGATTCGGTACACCGAGAGCTATTATAAGCGATCGTGGGACCTATTTCTATAATGACAAATTTGCTAAAGTAATGTCTAATTATGGGGTCATTCATCGTCTTGATACCGCTTACCACCCTTAAATGAGTGGTCAAGTCGAGGTGTCGAATCGTGGGTTAAAACGTATTTTAGAAAGGACGGTTGGAGAAAACCGTGCCTCATGGTCCAATAGGCTTGATGACGCTCTATAAGCATTTCGAACCGCTTATAAGACACCAATTGGTTGCACACCTTACAAGCTCGTGTATGGAAAGCCGTGTCATCTACCTATCAAATTAGAGCATAGAGCGTATTGGGCATTAAAACATGCTAATTTCGATCTTAAAACCGCGGGCGATCACCGGAAGCTACAACTTAACGAACTTAATGAGCTTTATGATCAAGCATACGAGAATTCTTTGATTTATAAGGAGAGGACAAATAAGCTTCACGATTCAAAGATCAAAAACCGCATTTTCAATGTTGGTGATCAAGTCTTGCTTTTCAACTCTCGTCTAAAGATATTCTCGGGGAAGCTTAAAACCTGATGGTCCGGCCCTTTCACTATAACCGAAGTTTTTCCATATGGCACTGCCAAATTATCTCACTCCGACGGATCAAACTTCAAGGTGAATTGCCACCGACTTAAGTACTACTTCGGAGGGGATACACCAACCATGGTTGTCCCGGATCTCCAGATTTTCCCTAAGGATAAATGAATTCAGGGATCGAGTCAAGCTATGTGACTCGGTTACCAAAAACAAAGCGCTTCGTGGGAGGCACCCCATGCTTATCCATTTTTTATTTTCTTTCTTATTTCCATTGTGATGTGAGGAGGCTCGAACTCTTCCGTTTCTTGTTGTGTTTGTTGTTTGTTGTGATTGTTTGCAGGATAAACCCAAATTTTTTGAAGTCTCTCGTGTTCGGTGTTTTGTCCCAGTCCACTCGAGCTTCTTAGCCCTTGCTTGCCATCAGTTTGGGGAAATCTGATATCCTAAGGATTATTATCGTCCAACATTTATCTTTTAGCGCACTTTATAAACGGCTAGAGATTTTTATGATACTTTCTTCAGGCTTGAGTTATGCATTCGACCTTTTTGAGTTCTAGTATGGGGTTTTTAAGTCTTAGGCTAGGAAACATTGAGGACAATGTTTGATTTTAGTATGGGGTAGTATATCTTTGATATGATCTTGCCTACTTTTGCCCGTTGTTCTCACGTACCCCGTTTTCCCACCAAAATTTTCAAAAATATGAAAATTTTTAAAAATTAAATAAAATAAATGTTTTTGTCACAATTTTGACTTTCTTGCTGGGTAGAATAAGAATAAATTTTGACCCGATCGAGCGTGTTGAGCTCTAGCTTGTTCCTTAACTTTTAGGCTAAGCATTCGCGATTTTTGCGAAGAACGAAAAATGATAGAGCTAAGTATGAGTAGGATGCTAAACAAGGATTAGTTGGAAATCTTAAGAGCTCATGTACGTAACTTGTTGCTTTTTCTCCCATAAGCTCCTAATTAGATTAACATACGTGCTGTTTTTGGAGATTAAACTTAAATCAACAATTTTTATGTAATATATAGCAAAAAATTTAGTCTTAGTTCAAATTTATACTTGAATTTTTCAAAAAGAAGTCTTCTCTAATAAATAAATA
The DNA here is from genome assembly GCA_026074375.1 of Tanacetum coccineum. Classification (NCBI taxonomy): domain Eukaryota; kingdom Viridiplantae; phylum Streptophyta; class Magnoliopsida; order Asterales; family Asteraceae; genus Tanacetum; species Tanacetum coccineum. The sequence continues at coordinate 29,301 of BQNB010045016.1, forward strand.
TAAAATATAAAAAAATGATGATAAAAATGATAAAAAAATAGAATAATAATAAAAGTTGTGGGTTGATAAAGGTTTACTACCTCTTGCCGGCTTACAACCGATGTGGTAGTCTTCTAAAGAACAACATTAACGTTAACCAGCAGTTGTAAGTTTATGCCTAGCAGCATTAACTTTCAACTAGCAGTAGTAAGTAACCCAACAGTAGTAACTCAGCAGTAAGTTAAGCCTAACATCATTAACTTACAACCAACAGTAGTAAGTTATGCCTAGCAGCATTAACTTTCCCAAGCAGCAGTAAGTTTATGCCTAGCAACATTAACTTTGAATCACCAACATTAACTCTAATTCCATTCTAATCAGCTTTTCCATCATCAAATTAACATTTTAGCTTACAAAATCTCTCTATCTGTTTTTGCTTTCTATTAATTCTTTTAGCTCACAATTCTCTCTGTCTGTTTTTGCTTTCTCTTAATTCTTTTAGCTCATAATTTTCTCCGTCTGTTTTTACTATATTCAACTCTCTTTTAGTTTTTTAGCTCACAAATTCTCTCAATTCTTTTACTCACCAAATCACTCTATCTGTTTTATCACACATCTCTCTTTCTGTTTTTATTCTCACCAACTCTCTCAATTCTGTTTACCTCACCATTTTCATAATCAAGACTTTAAAGATTTAGCATTCCAATACTAGCAATCAAATATTGAAATCTACTTACATCAAATGCTTTTGTAAGTAAATCTGCAACATTCTTGTTAGTATCAATCTTGATCATTTGAATTAGCTTCTTTTCATTAGAATCTCTGATAAAGTAATGTCTAATCTCAATGTGCTTTGTTTTTTAATGAAAAACAGGGTTCTTAACTATGCATAAAGTACTCTCATTATCAATATAGATCTTTGTATGCATAAAGTTATACCCATAATCAAGCAATTGATTTTGAATCCAAAGCACTTAGCCACAGCAACTTGAAGCAACTACATATTCAGCCTCCGTTGTGGAATTAGCAACCAAAGTCTGCTTCTTACACTACCATGAAATCAATCTACAGCTAAGGAATTGACAACCTCCTGTTGTAGACTTCCTATCCAAACTTGCTCCAGCATAATCACTATTAGTGTATGCTACCAAATCAAAATGTGAATCTTTTAGATACCAAAGGCCCAATTTTGGTTGACCTTTTAAGTACCTACAAATTCTTTTCACATCACGAAGATGTGACACTTTTGGGTTGACTTAGTATCTTGCACAGGCATACACTGCAAACATAATATCAGGTCTTGGAGAAGTAAGATACATCAATAAACTAATCATTGATCTATATAAATAAACATACACTTCTTCACCATCTTCATCCTTGAGCAAAGGCTTTTGAGTTTCCATAGGTGTGCTTGTTGTTTTGACATTAGTAAAACCAAATTTCTTCAAAATCTCAGTCACATACTTGTCTTGACTGATAAAATCGTTCTTTATATTAAAAATAACCCATAAAAGACAAAATTGTGCTTTAAATGCTTGAATATTGCTTGTTTTGTCTTTGTGATTGTGTAGGTACGGATATTACAAAAATCTCAAGAAAACGGTCAAAACCGGACAATCACGGACACGGGAAAGGAAAAGAGAATACAAGAGCCGGGAGAATGCTATCAAAGGTCAACAAAAGTCAAAACTTGGTCAACCAAAGTCAACCCACAAAAAGACAAAACCCAAAAATACCAAATCAGTCCCTCAAAGTTAACCAAATTCATAAAAAGTCCCTAAGCCCTAACGGTGTTATCTCTTAACACTATAAGAGATAACACTCGTTATCTTTCTTATTAAAACAATCCAAGCCCGAGCCCAAACTTACCCAAGCCCAATTCCTTTATATAAGCCCGAAGTCAAACAGCAAGGCCCGGGTCAAAGAAAGTCAAACGCTCCCTTTATAAAAGAAAAGGCGCGGGAAAGTAAGTTATTACTGTTCACCGTCTTCAACCTTTTACCTAACGTCACAATCATAGGGTAAAATTCAATTGACAACATGGAAAGCTAATTCAAGTGGCTAAGTACAACATGGCAGGGATAAACGTCACATAAGCCCTCTCATTGGCTAATACCCAAAAGGGAATGACAAGCGGGCAAAGGAGAAAACACACCTATCAAGAGGGATTTGCACTAAAATGTATGGAAAAGAAGCACAAAGGCCTCTGACACACGGATTACCACGTTGGCAATCCGTGTGATCAAAATCTAATCCAACGATGGAGAGAGAGCATCCAATGATTGAAAGGAATATATGGACGAGATTAAGAGGAGGATATAACTGAATCAGGGCCTAGAAGCTTCTCAACAGAGCTATAAATATGAGCTCACTCCTCACATAGAAATATCTTTCTTTTCCTGTATTTTTTTAGTTAAAAAAAGCTTTTGTAATTTTCAGTTAAAATGTTTTAGATTAATGTTTGTTTGATGTAATTTACTTTTTCAATATTGTAAGCAGTTTTCATTAATAGAATTCGAATTTTATCTTACTTTTCTAAAGCTCACTTTTACTCAAACTGTGTCTAATAAGCTAGTAATGTTACATAAGCTTCTCATAAGCTCATACAAGCTCTTTGAGTCTCTAAGCTCAAATTGAGCTATTAATAAGCTCTTAATATACTTAAATCTAAAAATCAGTCTTAATACCTTTGTTTATTATGGATTTGAGCTTTTTGGAAGATGAGCTAACCATGGAAGAGCTCATAAGGACTTTTACTGGCTTATTCTCAATAAGTCAGAGCTTGTAGACAGCTCAATTGATCCTTTTATTGCCTTTGTTTAGCTAAGGCCTTTGTAAGTTTTCCTATTCCTAGTCTAGATTTGCTTATTCTGCTTATTTTCTAGCTTATTTGTGCTTAATACTGTTTCATTGAGCTTATTGATAATGTTTGATCATTTGTTTTTAGCTTTTGAAGTTTAGATCTTAGTTTTTTATATTTTGTCTTAAAAATCATTAAAAATACAAAAATAAGTAGCTTAACTCTTAGTTCTTTGTTTCTGGCTTATTTGCTTATTCATATAGGTTCATTGGATTTGTCATAAGCTATTTGTTATCTGGTATTTAGGTTTTAAGCTCTTAATTTCATTTTCATAAGCTTAAATGGTATTAAGTATGGTTAAAGGACTGTTTGGCACATCAGTACTAACTGAGAGTTAGTACTGCTTGTGTTATTTTGGTTTCTTAATTTGAAGTTGAAGTTCATTTGCAGGATCATAAGTTAGGATTTTAGATAGTTGTTAGGGTTAATTAAAGTTTTCATAGGAAAGATTGATATAAGTTCAAAACTGTTAAGGTTTCTTTTGCATTTTAAGCTTGAATTGCTTCAAGTAGTTGTAATAACTTTATTTGCTTTTAGTTTTATGAATTATAAGTGTCAAAGCAAGTTTCTAGGCCTGCACTTGAGAAATCTTTGGTTCTAGTCTTTTAAGTGGTCAAATGCATCAGCAGCTTTAAACTGCATTTAGTCATTTTTAATCTAAATTTTTAGCTAGTTAAAATAACTTTTAACTTTTCAAATTTCTTGCACAAGTATATTAAAAGGTAGTTTAAGTATTTTTGAACTTATTAAGCTTATTAGGTAATCTGTTTTTAGCTTTCAATTAAGCAATTTGTCTATTTGAAATCCAAAAAACCAATTCAGTATGTTCTAGGTTACAAGGCTAATTTCATTTAGCCTTTTCATTAAGCACTTAGTTTTTAAAATAATTTTCAAAAGTAGATTAGAGTAGCTATTTAGTTATAGTAATAGCTTTAATAAGCAATTTCCCCACAAGGATCCAAGAGCTTATCTAAAAATAAGCTCAAAGATCCTTGTAGGGACTGTTTGGGTCTCAGGTTTAGTCTAGAGCTTATTTAGTTTTCTAGCTTATTGCTTGCTTATTCCTAGTTCTGTTTAGCTCATTAGCTTAGGTTTAGCATATAATAGCTTATTTAGTCTTAACTTTAGCTTATTTAGAATTTTAGATTAATAGTCTAAGAAAAATTCCAAAAAAATGAGTTAAGTGTTTCTGTCATGTTTTTAGTTGTTTAATAGCTTATTTAGAGCTTTTCATAAAAAGTTTGTTTTATTAAAAGTGCTTAATTTTAGCTTATTTATAACTTTGCTTTTATAAGTTTTCAAAAAAAAAGAAAGGTGGAAATCGGGGGTGAGCAAGGCTTGAACCCCCGACCTCAACACCCTCTACCCTTTTATAACACACACCACACACTCACTACCACTGCGCCCTGGGGTCTTTTTCGTTAAACTCTTACAACATTTAATTCTTATACACATTTTACCCTTTTAAGCTTTATAAGCTGTTTTAGCTTATTACACAGCTTATTTGATAAGCTGTGTAATCGAGTTTATTTTTCCTAGGCTCTAATTAGTATAAGCTATTGTTTGTATTTTTTCTTGAATTTTTATAATTAGTTTAGTATTTTTAAACATTTATTTTCATTAAAAATTTAAAAAATTCATAAAAAATAGAAAAATAATCAAAAAAATATAATTCTTTTTTAGAAAATTTTCTTTTATCGTAAAGTTTCTAGGAAAATTAGTTTTTCCTTCGTAAGGTTTATTTTACAAAATTTCGATTTTTAAAGAACGGGATTCGTTCCCGTTTACGTTTTTCGTGATTTTAAGCTCATTTCAACTTTGTTTTTGTTCTAGTTTTCTTTAAACTTGCTTTTTAGTCAATTAGAGTCCATTTAAAAAGAAATTTTCAATTTAGGTTTAATTTTAGAAATTTATGGTTTTTAATTGCCATTTAGGGTTCCCGTTTTGCATTTTTAGTTAAAGTTTGATTTCCCGTTATTTGTTGTCGTGCTTAATTGTTTTTATTTGCTTATTTTAACTTGGTTTCCAATTCAAATCATTGTCCGAACAACAAACGTGGTTTCAATTTCACAAATCGTTGGGGAATAACGACCCGGGAATCATACTTCCCGGTTAATATACGTATTATATTATATATATTTGTGAAGATTTTTCTTTTTACCTTTGTCCTCAAGGGTAATTTAATAATTTTCCATCATATTATATATTTTATTATTACGTGTGTTGGTTTACTAGCAACCAGCACACATTTCTGTCCCTTTGATCATATTGCAATGAAACGAATTCTTATAGAATTGCCAAGACACATGGCCTCCTCCCATTCGCTTATTCCATAGAAAGTGCAAGGTCATGTGACAATATTTTTTATTTATTTAGACCACACGTGACCTGACGTCACCAACTTCCATTTATTCTTCAATTTGTGTAATAGGCTGACGTCACCAACTTCCATTTAAAAGGGTTACGGGCTGGCCAAATAAAATCTGAGGGCACCGTTGAACTCGTTTTCTCGGGCTCTTTCCACTGGCATGCTCGGGGAATTTTCACGACTTCATCTCGATTTTGAGTAATAATTAACTTTGACCAAATTGAGCCCGATAAATTCTGTTTTTGCTCCGTTTTCAATCCTTTTATCTGCAAGACATAAAAATACCAAACAAACATATTTGCAATATAATTAAGCATTTTTTAGTATTTTTAGTCCAATTAATAGTGTTTTCCGGGTTATAAAAGATGTGTATTTTAGCGCTCATCAAATTCCTCCACACTAATCCATTGCTGGTCCCACACGCAATGTAAATAAAACACGCCCGGAAATAAATAATTGTATCCCCTTTTAACTTATGACCCCCCCACAATCAAACAAGAACAAAAAAGATCCATTAAAAGGTTCAAAAATCATTTAAATCGCAAGCATCCCCGTTTTACCCATTTTTTTGAATGTTTTTTTTAATTTTTATAATTTCCATCTTAAAACTTATTCATGTGTAACATAATGTAATGCTTTCATTATTCATTGATAACTTTTTAGGATCACGGAACAAAAAACACAATCAAAATGATAAATTCATCGTCCCCGATTTTCACCTCTCCAAGCCAAGCTTAAAAACAAGATCATTGTAAATTACAAGT
>BQNB010045017.1:0-41969 GCA_026074375.1 Tanacetum coccineum
TAGCACATATTCCACATAATTCGGCGGCGACAATCCCGCTACAACACATAATGTCAAATGACAAATCAAAATCAATTAATAAAACAATGAGCATCCTGGACTTATTGCTCGTCCGACGAAAATTCAAAAATTTCAACGTTTTCTCATGGCGACTAACATCGTTGGCTTGGTCCATTCTCATCGCGTAGCATCATTAATGAATCAAATCATCAAGTCGAAATACTCACACTCCTAATTCAATACCGCTCGACCTAAGGCGTTGGCTATTTTGGTTGTTCCTCCAGTAATGGAAATAGACGTTACCATTTAGCTAGAATCTCAATCAATTCGCCACTCTTTACGCCCTTGGGTCGTCACGTCCCGGAGTAAGGGCCACTACACTTAACCGTAGGTCAAGTATCATATAGTGTCTCATTAAAATCCTTGATGGTTAAGGTATGTCACAACTACACTACCACTACTTTCCAATTCAGGAAAAGAAATCTTTTTCACGGCCATCAGTTGATACGTCAAAAGGAACACACATTGTTGGAAACAAGAAAAGTATCGGTCACTTCCAAGTTGTAATAGTCTTAGCCCGTAGTTTGTTATATGATTAGTCTAGTAAGCTAGTCTTGCCTAAGGCCCATGGAAAGCCCGTTAAGGCCCATGGCCGACCATGTATGTAGAATACATACCCTCTCCATGCCTTGGAGAGTGTGGTTGGTTGTTTCATTTTCTTATTTTCACACACATAATAATATTATCATCTTTCTCTCTCTAGAAACTTTCCAACCCACTTGTCTCTCTAGTTCTTGCATAATATCAAAGATTACTAGTATTCTTCAATTGGTATCCGAGCCATGGAGTGGTGTGTTTAGTTTTTGTGTTTGTCTTTTGATTTGTGTTCAAAACCTTTACAAAGAGCAAAATCTTGATTTCAAATTTTTTGGCTTAAAAACCTTAAAGTTGTCACTTTTCTTGTTCCTATAGGGTTAGTAACACTAGTTGTACAAGATTTTTTGTAAAAAAACCAATAAAAAAATGTCTTTTTGAGTTTTAAAAATTTAGGTTTCGTCTCAGTTACAACCGAGCTAGTCCTGTCTGTTGGAACCGAACTAGAAGATCGAACGAGTTAACCGAACCAGTGGATCCGATCTAGTTCGTTTTAGTTAGAACCGAACGAGTTGGTTATAGTTGGAACCAAACGAGTTGTTTTAGTTGTAACCAAACGAGTTGGTTTTAGTTGGAACCGAACGAGTTATTTTAGTTGTAACCGAACGAGTTGTTTTAGTTGGAACCGAACGAGTTGTTTTAGTTGTAACCGAATGAGCTGGTTTTAGTTGGAACCAAACGAGTTGTTTTAGTTGTAACCGAACGAGTTGTTTTAGTTGGAACTGAACGAGTTGTTTTAGTTGTAACCGAACGAGTTATTTTAGTTGGAACCGAACTAGTTGTCATCAGTTAGAACCGAACTTGTTTTCATCAGTTGGAACCGAACTAGTTTCTTTAATTGGAACCGAACTCGTTGTTATTCGTTGGAACTGAACTAGTTATTTTAGTTGGAACCGAACGAGTTGATTTTACTTAGAACCGAACGAGTTGATTTTTTTAGTTGGAACTGAACGAGTTGATTTTAGTTGTAACCAAACGAGTTGTTTTAGTTGGAACTGAACGAGTTGACTTTAGTTGGAACCGAACGAGTTGTCATTAGTTTGAACCGAACTAGTTTACTTCTTTGACAACTGAACTAGTGAACCGAACTAGTTTACTTCTTTGACAACCGAACTAGTGAACCGAACTAGTTTACTTCTTTGACAACCGAACTAGTGAACCAAACTAGTTTACTTCTTTGACAACCGAACTAGTGAATTGAACTAGTTTACTACTTTGTCAACCGAACTAGTGAACAGAACCAGTTTACTTCTTTGACAACCGAACTAGTGAACCGAACTAGTTTACTTCTTTGACAACCGAATTAGTGAACCGAACTAGTTTACTTTTCCAACTGAAATTTATGCTCTGTGAGTCAACATCCGTATAGCAAGGATCTTTGGGAGAAGATTAAACTGCTCATGCAAGGAACGTCGTTAACAAAGCAAGAACGAGAGTGTAAGTTGTACGATGAATTTGATAAGTTCACTTACAAGAAAGAGAGACTGTTACCACGAGTACTAACTTGATATTCCATCATATAATACTCAATGATATGAACATCTACAAGATGCCACTGGAGCAATTTCAAGTTAATACCAAGTTTCTGAACACTCTTCCTGATGAATGGAGCAAATTCGTTACTGATGTTAAGTTGGTCAAAGACTTGCATACTACCAATGTTGATCAGCTTCATGCTCACTTGGAACAACATGAATGACATGCAAATGAAGTTCGTTTGATGCATAACGCATCATTCGATCCTTATGCTTTAGTTGCCATCTCACAAATAACACTGTCACCTTATCAAACTCATCCACACACTTACCAAAACACTCAACTATCAACACCACTTTAACATATCCATCTCCACAGTATGGTTCACCTTATCAGTCTCAACAATACTCAACTCATCAATCATCAACACCTCTTTCAGTAACTTACTCATCTAATGATTTTCAATCATTAATTCACCACAACATTTATTCTCCATCATCATCCATTCCTCAATTAGAATATCCTCTCCAAATTAACCAACAATCTGAATTTTCCCAACAAGACTCCGGTCTAATTGTTCTAGAGTTCTAGACAGGTTGATGTCCCATTGATGCCAACAATCACATGAAGTTGTTTTTACTGCAGTTGTCACCTCCCGTTAACCAACTACCAATAATCACTGAGAAACTCGTCTACCCTAGCCACAAGCTACCATCAATAATGGAAGAGTTACACTACAACCAATTCAGGGGAGACAAACTTCTTTTGTTGTGGGTACTTCAAGGACTTACACTCCAGGAACAAGTGGAAGCAATTCTGGAAAACAAAGGACGGTTATTTGCTATAATAGCAAAGGGGAAGGCCACATGTCCAGACAGTGCACCAAACCAAAGAGAAAAAGGGATGATTCATAGTTTAAGGAGAAAGTGTTGTTGGTACAAGCTCAAGCACATGGTCAAATTCTAAATGAGGAGGAACTAGCTTTTTTGGCACATCCAATATTCCAGAAGTACAAAGCACACAGACTGTCATTACTCACAATGCTGCTTATCAAGCTGATGATTTGGATGCATATGACTCTGATTGTTGACGAAACCCCCCTCAACCTCTGCCAAAGTTGCTCTCATGCTAATTTATATCATTAGAAGGATTCAGATGCTCTTGCTGAGGTACACAATCATGATAATATGAAATAATACTTTGGCACCCTCAAGCTTGCAGGTATTTGATCTTCTCAACCAGTCCCCCGAAATGTATACAATCATTCAGAGACTGAAATAACCAGTGATAGCAATATCATTCCTTATTCTCAGTATGTGATTGAATCACAACAAGCAATTGTTCAGAAGTCTAACTCTTTTGCACAACAAGATGATTTGATATTATCTGTGATTGAACAGCTTAAAACCCAAGTAGCTAATTGTACCAAGACTAATCTGGAAAATAAGAGTGTCAATGATACCTTAACTGCTGAGCTTGAAAGATATAAGGAACAAGTTAAAGTTTTGAAAGAAGGACAAAATGTTGACTTAAGGAGTAAGGATAACGTTTCAGACACATGTGCACAGTCTGTAGAGATTGATCTTCTTAAACAAACTCTTTCAGAATATTTAAAAGAAAAGGAATCTTTATTACAAACGGTTACTCTTCTAAAAAATGATTTTAAGAAAGAAGAATCTAGGAACATTGATAGAGAAATAGCTCTAGAAAAGCAGATCAAACAACTAGATAATATTGTTTTTAAAAGAGATCAATCTGCACAAACTGTTCACATGTTGACGAAACCTCAGTTTTTCTATGATAATACCACTAAACAAGCTCTAGGTTTTCAAAATCCCTTCTATCTGCAGAAAGCTCAGCAGTCGAAACCAAAGCTATATGTTGGTGATATTATTGTTCAAACTAATCCTATTGTGATTCCTGATTCAGAAGAAACCTTAGCACTTGCTGAAGAGAGTCGTTCCAAAATGCTCTCAAAACATAAGGATAATATGATGTTAGAAAAGGAAAAGTAATTTGATACCACACCAATAGATTATGCTGCTCTTAGCCAACTTTATAAAGATTTTCCAACACGATTTGTTCCACAAACTGAATTATCTGCTGAACAAGCCTTTTGGTCTCAGAATTCTGTGAATTAGACCCACCAATGTTGAGGTTCCAAAAGAACTTCCTAAAGTCAGCATGGTTAACACGAGTTTGAAGAAACTTAAACACCATCTTGCTAACTTTAATGTGGTAGTCAAAGAAAGGAACACACCCACAGTTATCACTGAGGGTTCGTGGGGTTTCGAACATACAAAAGCTTGTTTTAGGGATGAAATAATTCCATTTGTAAAAGCTCTAAAGGACTTATTTAGTACATTCAACCAACATTTGGTTGATGAACTTTCTTAAGTCCAAAATGTCTTCTATCAAATGGAACAGGTTGTGGAACAACATTGTATTGAGTCCAAAACATTTGAAATTAAGATGAATCAAGTTTTGAACGAAAATTAACGACTCTTGGAACAAGTGATGAGCAAAGATATTGTGAACTTACTTGTTAATCCTTCCATGGAGGATGATTCTATGAATGTGCATGAATGTCAAAAGTGTCTCCAACTTGAGACTGAGCTTCAAACATATTTTGTTAAAAGGGAAACTTATGATAAACTGTTCAAAAGTTTTACCATTCTTGAAAAACATTGCATCTCTTTAGAAGTTGACACTCAACTTAAACAGGAAATTTTTCAAAGGGAAAACTCTGTTTCAAATCAAAGTGTTTTAAGTTTTGATCAATTGTTTGAATAAAATGAATTAAAAGCTCAGTCCTAAGAGAAAGATACGGTAATTAAGAAGTTGAAAGAGAGAATTGAATCTCTAAGTGGAAAAATAGATAAGGATAAGATCAAACAGGACTTAGAAGAGATTGAAACCATAAACATTGAATTGGATCATAGGGTGACAAACTTTATAGCTGAGAATGAGCATTTGAATACAGACCTATAAAGCACTTTAGGAAAAGGCTTTGGCAATAACAACACTTAAGGATGAATTAAGGAAACTTAAAGGAAAAGCCCTAGTTGACAATAATGTTTCAAACCACCCTAGTGATCCAGAGTTGCATCAAGTTAATGTGGAACCAATAACCCCTAAATTGTTGAATAAAAGGACAGCTCACTCTGCCTATATTAAGGCATTCTCAGGAAGAAGCCGCAGTTCTTAAGGATCTAGTCGATCATATTAAAGCTAATTATCCCTTAGATCCACTCTTAGAATTTGCCTGTAAGTATACTAAACTAATTCAGGAGATGCTTTCTAAAATCAGTAAAACCTGTCCTAGTATCAACAGTTCTGGAGAACAATTAGTGGCTGTGACCCCGATGAACAAAGTCAAAAGAGTTAGATTCACTCCCTGTACAAATCTCAAGAAACACAAAAAACAGCCCATACTCAAATAACCATAGCTTATAACAAACCTATGATGTCTTCAAGGAGTTAAAACAGTCTACTAGTGCTAGCAGATCACAGCCTTCAGGCAATACAAAGAAAGTAAGATTCAGCAACTCATAGTTGTACTTCTGAAGAATAAAGTAGAAGCCCACCCTAGGAAAGTTAAATCTAGTTTGAAAAATAAAGATCATGTTGTTGAACCAAAAGGAACTGCTCCTGTGCAGCATTCCAAGCTTAATGCGAATTCTGACCTTAAATGTGTTAAGTGTAATGGTTGCATGCTTTCTGATAATCATGATTTGTGTGTTCTTGATTTTATCAATAATGTGAATGCTCGTGCTAAATCTAGATCTGTTAAGAAAAATTCAAAGAGAAAAGTTTGGAAACCAACAGGAAAGGTGTTTACCAATATTGGATATATCTGGAGACCTACTGGTCGGACCTTCACTATAGTAGGAAATGCGTGCCCTTTAACTAGGATTACCACAACTACTGAAGTGCCCCTTAGGAAATCATCTGCTCTAGATAATAAAACACCTAAACCTGTCGTCACATTGGTTTACTCAAGGAAACCTAGGAAGTCTAAAACTAGTGTTCCTGTTAACAATTATAAGGTTATTAAATCTGTAACTGCTAACAATTCAGAACCCAGTCAATCCCGGGGATCCATAGTTTCCAATGTTCCATCTTCCTCTCTTGATGAATGCAGGTCGTCCAAATTGTCCTTTGGTATTTGGACTCCGGTTGCTCCAAGCATATGATCAGAGATCGCTCTCAGCTCACCAATTTTGTCAATAAGTTCTTGGGTACAGTCAAATTTGGTAATGATCATGTAGCAAAGATTATGGGTTATGGATACTATCAGATTGGGAATGTTACTATTTCAAGGGTTTATTACGTTGAAGGGCTTGGGCATAATCTATTCTCTGTGGGACAATTTTGTGATTCCAACCTCGAAGTTGCGTTTCGTCAACACACCTGCTACATTCGTAATATAGAAGGTGTTGATTTATTAAATGTATCTTGAGGGGACAATATTTATACACTCTCTCATGGGGATATGATGGCGTCCTCTCCTATATGTCTCTTGTCAAAGGCCTCTAAAACCAAGTCTTGGTTATGGCATCGTCGTCTCTCTCATTTAAACTTCGGTGCTATTAATCATCTTGCTAGACATGGTCTTGTTCGAGGTCTCCCTAAGCTCAAGTTTGAAAAGGACCATTTATGTTCTGCATGTGCATTAGGCAAGAGCACGAAGAAACCTCACAAACCCAAATCTGAGGATACCAATCAAGAAAAACTGTATCTGTTACACATGGATCTGTGTTGACCAATGCGTGTAGCGAGTGTCAATGGAAAGAAGTACATCCTTGTTATTGTTGACGATTACTCTCGATTTACATAGATAAAATGCTAGCGATCAAAAGATGAAGCTCCAACTTTTATTATCACTTTTTTGAAGATGATCCAAGTACGACTTAAAGAAACCGTCCGACGCATCAGAACAAATAATGGAACTGAGTTTGTTAATCAGACATTGCGTGAATATTATGAGAAGGTTGGCATCTCTCATGAAACATCTGTTGCCCGCTCTCCACAGCAAAACGGTGTTGTTGAAAGACAAAATTGTACGCTAATTGAAGCAGCCCGTACTATGTTAATTTATGCAAAAGCTCCTCTATTTCTATGGGCCGAAGCGGTTGCTACAACCTGTTATACCCAAAATTGTTCCATGATACGCCGTAGATACGGTAAAACACCATACGAGCTTATGCACAACAAACCTCCTGACCTATCGTATCTTTATGTGTTTGGTGCACTGTGCTACCCAACGAATGATAACGAGAACTTGGGCAAGTTACAACCAAAGGCCGATATATGTATTTTCATTGGCTATGCACCTACGAAGAAAGCATTTCAGATTTACAACAGACATACCAGACGAATAATTGAAACCATTCATGTTGACTTTGATGAGCTGACTGCAATGGCTTCTGAACAAAGCAGTTCAGGACCTGCACTTCATGAGATGACTCCTGCAACAATCAGTTCAAGACTCATACCAAACCCTCTTCCTTCAACACCGTTTGTACCACCTTCATGAACTGACTGGGATATGCTGTTTCAACCATTGTTTGATGAATTTCTCAATCCTCCACCTAGTGTTGATCATCCAGCTCCTGAAGTTGTTGCTCTAAGCGATAAAGTAATTGCTCCAGTTCTTGCTGACTCAACCGGTTTACCTTCATCAACTACAATTGACCAAGATGCACCATCACCAAGTAATTCTCAAACAACACCCGAAACCGAACCTCCCGTCATTCCAAAAGATGTTGAAGAAGATAATCATGATATTGAAGTTGCACATATGGGTAATGTTCTGTACTTTGGTGTTCCAATTCTAGAAATATCTTCTGATCAATCTTCATCATCGGACACTATTCATACAATTTTGCACCCTGATCACCAAATTTCTGAACACAATAGCAAATGGACTAAGGATCATCCACTTGAAAACATAATCGGTGAACTCGCTAGACCAGTTTCCACTCGGATGTAATTACATGAGCAAGCTCTTTTCTGTTACTATGATGCATTCCTCACTGCTGTTGAACCCAATACGTATAAAGACACTTTGACTCAAGCTTGTTGGATTGAAGCAATGCAAGAAGAACTTAATGAGTTCGAACGACTTGAAGTACCCCGACCAGACAAAGTTATGGTGATTACTTTTAAGTGGATATACAAAGTGAAACTAGACGAACTAGGAGGAATTCTAAAGAACAAAGCTCGGTTAGTAGCCCATGGTTACCGTCAAGAGGAGGGAATCGATTTTGAAGAGTCCTTTGCTCCGGTTGCAAGATTAGAGGCTATCAGGATTTTTCTCGCGTTTGCTGCTCATATGAACATGGTCGTATACCAAATGGATGTGAAGACTGCGTTTCTGAATAGTAATCTGCGGGAAGAGGTTTATGTTAGTCAGCCTAAAGATAACCCCAATCACGTGTATAAGCTAAAGAAAGCTATTTATGGGTTGAAACAAGCTCTACGCGTGTGGTATGATATGTTGTCTTCGTTCTTGATATCCCAAGACTTCTCCAATGGCTCAGTGGATCCTACATTGTTCATCCGCAGAGACGGCAAGGAATTACTTCTGGTACAAATTTATGTCGATGATATTATCTATGCTGCATCTACACCTGAACTTTGTGATCTATTTTCTAAAATCATGTGTTCAAAATTTAAGATGTCAATGATGGGCAAAATCTCATTTTTCTTAGGATTACAGATTTCTCAAAATCCCAGAGGCATCTTTATTAACCAGTCGAAATATGCCCTTGAATCTTTAAAGAAATACGGTTTTGATTCTTGTGACCCAGTGGATACTCCGAATGGTGAAGAAATCAAAATTGGATGAGGATAAAGAAGGGAAAGCCGTTGATCCGTCACACTATCGATGGTTTATGATTGGCACTGATGTGGGTAAGTCTTTATAACAGTAAAATATATATACAATATAACCTTAAAGGAGATAATTAAAAAATTACCAAGTTTACCTTGATAAAATTCACTCTCAAAAATTATAAAAATATATAAAATCGTATATTAAACCGGGTAAGTATGATCACCCGGGTCGTTATCCCTAATGACTAGTGAAATTGAAACCACGTTTTAGTTCGGATTCTGATTTGAATGAAGCAAAGATATTTTGGATGAGCTATTACTACTAAATAATAAGCAAGAAATAAAATGACAATTAAGCAAGTAAACTAATTTTAATCCCTAAAAATGTAAACTAAAATTATAAACCTAAGATAGGACAAAAGAAAGTTTTTAGAAAAAGAAATTACTATTTTTGGCTTTTTAGTTAAAAAGATAAAAGCCCTAATTTTTATCTTTTTGTAAAAGTTTAATTAAACTAATTAAAACCTAACCCTAATTATTAATAAAACTAAATAAAACTAATTAATAACTAACTTAGGGACTAACTGTGTAAAATACTCAAGGATTAACGGGGCTAAAACACTTAATGGGCAAGGATTAACTAAGAAACAACTTAATCAGAAAAATTGCAAGAATGGTCCCTGAGGATCTAACCCAATAACAACTAAAGTCTAATTATAAGCTCAAATTTTAAAAGTGCTTATCATTAAAAACTTGAAAGAGCAAAGTTGTAAAGGAAGCTAGTAGGAACAAAATTAATAAAAGCTACTTGGGCTGAAAATAACAAATAAGCTCAATAAGAGCTTATTTCTAAACTGACCTCAGAAAGTAGGCCTTAACTTTTGGTTTCAGAAAATAAGCTATAAAAGACTCAAAATTAATTCAAAATGAAAAAGGAAAGAAGTTCTAATTAGCTTATGATGAGCTTAATCTATAAATGCAAAGAAAACTAAGCTAGAAGTGCTTTTAAGCTACTGAAATTAAGCATGACTTAAGCAAAACTAGGGGAAATAAGCAAAGTAACACAACTCCATATAAGCTATAAAACTTAATAAGCTAAACTAGACTCTAAAACTTTAAGGACTTATCAAACTAATTATTATCCATCTAAATAAGCTATAAAATCTAGACTTATAAGTTGATTTAACAAGTTTAGACTCTACTTAAGTTCATACTATTTTTTGGTGTTTTCAGATTTTTTTTATGACTTTTGACAGCAAAATAAGCTAGAAAACAAAATTAAAGACTTAAACTATATTAAGCTATAACTAATCTAAGATGCTAAAAAAAATAAGCTATTAAATCCTACAATTGCTGGCTTAAATTGGGATTTGAATATCAGCAGTACTAACTAACTTAGTACTGCTGATGCAGAGATCTTTTTAACAGCTGAATAGGCTAAGGAAATAAGTACTAAAATGAAAACTAAAACCTAAACTATATTAAGCTTTACCTAGATTACTTCTAACTTGAATTTAAAAAAAACTAAATCCTACTTTTACTTAACTAAGAACTAGTCTAAAAGAGGCAGTACTAACTGTGACAGCAGTACTAACTAACTTAGTTAGTACTGGTGCACTTTGCACAAGTACACCCCTTTACTTGTGACAGATTTTAGAAAAGCTTATGAAATACTAATCTAATGTACCAAACTTAATAACCAGATATCAAATAGCTTAAATCTAACTTAACAATCATGATTAAACAACTGAATAAGCAAAATTCTAAGATCTTAACTAATTAAACTAATATTTTTAGATTTTTATGGATTTTTATAACAGAAATTAGTAACTAATGATCTATAACTATTTAAGCAGAAACAAATTTAGACATACAACTAATAAGCACTAGTAGAGATAATTAAACACTAATAAGCATGTAGAATAAGCTAATAAGTAGTAATAAACATTTAAGCTATAACTAAGCAATTTAAACTGAAATTAGAGAAGAATGAAAAGAGACACTTACTTGATCCTTTAGCTAAACAAAAGGAACCAATAATGGCAGCTACAAGCTCCCTAGCTTATTAAATAAGCTAGGGTATAAATCTTGGATCTCTCTTCAAGTTAAGATCCCCTTCCTAAAAAGCTTTATAATCATTATAAAGGTAAGACTGTATATGTATTAAGCTAATTTTGAGGTTTGAGTATTATTAAGACCTTTTGAGCTCAATTTAGCTTATAGACTAAAAGAGCTTATTGAGTAGCTTATAGGATCTAGCTTAGCATTTAGTAGAAAATAAGAGCTTATTTGGTAAAATAAGAGTACTTTAAAGAGATTTAAATCAACTGAATTTCATTAATAAAAACTTGTTACACTATTTGAAAGAGAATTACAATGATAAAAGAGAAAATTAAGCTAAAAATTATCCTAAAAGCTACGTCTAAAAACTAGATATATGTGTGTGTGAGAATGAGGTCCTATTTATAGCCTGTAGAGAAGCTTCCAGGCCCTCTTGCCTTGCCCACGCTCCTCTTAATCAAGCCCGTTGGATTCTTCAATCATTGGGAATTTATTCATAGCCGTTGGATTGATTTGTGGACACTTGAGGATTGCCAGGCTGGCATTCCTTTGATGTGACATTGTGCTTCTTTTGTGAGTGATTTAGTACAAAAACCCACGCCTCTTTGTGCTTTCACCATTGATACGAGGCCTCTTGGCTTGAGAGCTAATGAATGACTATTGATTTGACCTCTTTGACCCTGCCATTGTACTTGCAAGCTTTTGAATTGACTTCCTTGCCCATCAATTTTCATTTGCCCTTTGTTTTACCATGGGGGTGAAAACGGGGGAGACGGGTGAATAGTAACTGGCTTCGCGCCCAATTTTCGACAGTTAAAACTGTTGGACTTTGGGTAGTTTACACAAATGGTCCTTGTGTTCTCTTTTCCAATTTCTTAGTTATAAATAACTTTATAGAATTGCAAGATTGGCCCTTGTGGTTGTTATAAAAGGAAATGGGCTAAGGTTTTGGGCTTTTGGGGCTTCGGCTTTGTACTCTTCTGATTCTCGTGTCCGTGCTTGCTCGCTTTTGATTGTTTTCTTGTGATTTTTGATATATCCGTACCTGCACACACAAAACACAAATACAAGCATATTTTTGCCATTTTTGGTCTGTTTTGGGTTTAATTGGGTTATTTTAGGTATAAAACGGATATGTGTATTCTTCACTTATCAAAATTCCCTAAACTAAACGATTGTGTGTCCTCACGCAATATCACATGTCTTATAACAAATATACCTCGTGAAAATTCCCAAAACTAAAACCTTTGAAAAATAGCAAGATTTTTGTTGGAGAATTAAGAGTATCATAGTTGTAAAAACACCCGATTTCCCATTTTTCAAGATTTTTCTTCTTTTTATGTTTTTCTTGATAATTAACTACCTAACTACAACTTATTTGTGTTGACCATAATGTATTATTTTCCATTACCTCATGGTTAACTTTTTGGTATAGACACAAAAAGGCACAATTAAGTGTCTAAAGATACTTCATCATCCCCGATTTTTCACTTTTTCCCCATTGCTAAGCTTAAAATAGATCACTGCAATTACGAACTAAGATGCTAAAACTACATATAAATTATAAATGGTGAATCCTCTTTCCGCCATATATCATATATATAGGGTGTGTGTGTTCAATTAATTTAAACCATTAAATCCACATATTTAGATAGATGAAATCCGACCAAGCTTTACACATGGGCCACTTAGCAAGATCACATCTCAAAGCAAACAAAAACCTCCTTAGCCAAGACATCGTTGGTTCACTTGTCCCATGAATGACTTTCTTCTCTAGCGATCCCACCGTCATCGGGTATGTGCTAAGGCTTTTGACACCCCATCCGGAGAATACTAACCGAAACGCATGAACTTTCGATGAAAAAGCTTTGTAGACTTTTGCAAACCTTAGCTCGAAAGAATACCTTGGTTTTAGAAAATGAAACTTTTACTATTTATTTTCTAACTTTGCAACATTATTAGGCTAGGAATCGGTATCACTTTTCTTTCG
Organism: Tanacetum coccineum; assembly: GCA_026074375.1. NCBI lineage: Eukaryota > Viridiplantae > Streptophyta > Magnoliopsida > Asterales > Asteraceae > Tanacetum > Tanacetum coccineum. The sequence continues at coordinate 13,022 of BQNB010045017.1, forward strand.
ACGACACATCGGCCATGCCTCCGACAAGAGCTCACGTACTTATTATGATACCAACCCTAAATATACATCCTCTACCTTTTCTTTCGATGTCACATCGGGAGCGAACCGACAAATGCCCATGTACTTTATTGCGATGGAGTTTGTATATTAATTATTAACACTTAAGGATTTATAACTTGCATCTTTTTTATTCACTAACTACATTTTTATAGATTTTTTTTAACACTTAATTAATTGATTTAACATATTATTTTTGCAAATAGAAAAATTTTGTTTTAGAAAACCAAAGTATAAACTCGAACTAAAAATTCTTATTTACAAATGATGTTTGACTCATCATTGATAAAGCTTTTTCTCTAAATATGGTGATTACACTTTTAAGAGTAAAACTCTAATTTGCAAAAATTAAAGAGAACACGTATAATTAATCATTTTAAGAACCCCGGGGAAGAAAAACCACAAGTTATTCTTATAAGCCTTTAAGTTTTCCAAATAAACTTTGTTTAGCATCCTAATTCGTAAACAACACTATCATCTCTTATTCTTCACAAAAGAAATTTGCAAATACTTAGCCTATATAAAATCCAACTCGGCATATTTAAAATCTACTTGAGATTAGCACAAGTTTTCATTTACTAATGATTTCAAGTCTAGCATGTTTAAAGTCTACATGAGACTAGCACAAACTATCATCATTAATTGTTAAGGGAGAAAGCTAGAACTCTACACGTACGATCAGGTCAAAAATTACTTCTTATTCTTACCAGCGGAAAACCTACATTTGTGTCTTAACATTTTTTTTTTATATTTAATTTATATTTATGACTTAAAAATTTAAAATTTTTGCTATTTTTGTGGGAAAACGGGTACGTGAGAACAAAACAATAAGCAAGCAACATCAAATCGATAGATTCCCTTCCCCAAACTAAAATGAAACATTGTCCTCAATGTTTAAAGTCGGGTCTCTACAAAAATCTAAGCCGTTTATGAAGTATGCAAAGATAAACGTTAATCGATAATGATGAAAGGATATGGATCTCCCCAAACTAATTTCACACAAAGGATGAGAAGCTCGAGTCGAACGGGACAAATCAACCGGACACGAGAGGCTTCAAAAATTTGTTGGGAGAATCCTGCAAAAATCACAACTAACAAGCACAAATATCGAGAAATCGGAAAGAGTACAAGCCTCTCTCAACACAACACATTAGATAATAGAAAATAGAAAGAAAATAGAAAGGATAAGCATGGGGTGAACTCCCACAAAGCGGCTTGTTTTTGGTCACCGAGTCGCAAGCTCGACTCGATCCCTGAATTTAGTTGTCCTTAGGGAAAGTCTGGAGGTCCGGGATAACCAATGGTGGTGTATCCCCTCCATAGTAGTGCTTAAGACGGTGGCAATTGACTTTGAAATTAGAACCATCGGCATGAGACAACTTGGCAGTGCCATAAGGATAAACTTCGGTGATTGTGAAAGGTCCGGACCATCGGGACTTGAGCTTTCCGGAGAAAATCTTTAATCGGGAGTTGAAAAGCAAGACTTGATCACCAACATTGAAGATTCGGTTCTTTATCTTGGAATCGTGTAGTTTCTTTGTCTTCTCCTTGTAGATTAGCGAATTCTCATAAGCTTGATCACGAAGCTCGCTAAGTTCATTGAGTTGAAGCTTTCGATGATCGCCCGCGGTCTTTAAATCGAAGTTGGCATGCTTAAGAGCCCAATATGCTTTGTGTTCTAGTTCAACTGGTAAGTGACACGCTTTTCCATAGACTAACTTGTACGGAGTACATCCAATCGGAGTCTTGTAAGCGGTTCTAAAAGCCCATAATGCATCATCTCGGTTTTCTCCGACCGTCCTCTCCAAAATTCTTTTGAGACCTCGATTCGTGACTTCTACTTGACCACTCGTTTAAGGGTGGTAAGGAGTCGAAAGACGATGGGTGACACCATATTTAGACATAACTTTATCAAATTTGTCGTTACAAAAATGGGTCCCACGATCGCTTATGATTGCTCTCGGAGCACCAAATCAGGAGAAAAAGGGATTTTAAGAACTTAACAACTACCCTAGCATCGTTGGTGGGGAGCGCTTTCGCTTTAACCCATTTGGAAAGGTAATCGACGGCTACTAGAATATATTTGTTACCCCTAGACGACGGAAAAGGTCCTATAAAATCAATACCCCATACATCGAAAATTTCATAAACTTAGATAACATTTTGAGGTATCTCATCACGCTGAGAAATTTTGCCTTGCCTTTGACATGCATCACAAGTTTTTACAAATTCGAAAGCATCCTTATAAATGGTAGGCCAAAAGAATCCGGCATCAAAAATCTTCTTGGCGGTAAAGTTAGCACCGTAGTGTCCCCCGGTGGGTCCATTATGACAAGCTTCGAGAATTTCGAGAGCTTCTTTGCCATCTACACACCTTCGGATTATTTGATCCGCACAAGTCTTAAAAAGAAAAGGGTCATCCTAGAAATAGTGTTTTACATCTTTAAAGAACTTGTTTTTCTCTTGAGTCGACATTCCTTTTTTAATGAATTTCCTTGCGTGGTAGTTAGCAAAGTCGGCGAACCACGGGGTACTTTGGTCTTTAGAAGTTAACACACTTAAAGTCTCTAAAGGAAAAGTCTCGGTAATCTCTTTTGGATCTAAAACATTCTCGTAAGGGTTTTCAAGACGAGAGAGGTGATTGGCTGCATAGTTTTCAGCTCCCTTGGTATCGATAACTTTAAAATCAAATTCTTGAAGAAGTAAGACCCATCGAAGCAATCTTGCTTTGGCGTCTTTCTTGTTGAAAAGGTATTTCAAAGCGGAGTGGTCCGTGTAAACAACACTTTTATTCATGATTAGATATGATCAAAACTTCTCAAAAGCGTAAACAACTGCAAGCATCTCTTTCTCGGTTGTTGTGTAGTTCGTTTCTGCTTCTGTCATCGTCTTACTTGCGTAATGAATTGGTCGAAAATGCTTCTCAATCCTTTGTCCTAGGACCGCACCTATTTCATAATCACTTGCATCGCACATGATTTCAAAAGGTTGGTCCATCGCACATGATTTCAAATGGTTGGTCCCAATTCGGGAGCAATGAGGAATTGGAGCTTCAGTTAACTCTTTTTCAATGTTTGGAAAGGCATGAATGCAATCTTCCAAGAAATATGAAAGGAGTGTTCTTTCGCTAGAGGATGAGGTCATGGGGGAGAGATTTTGGATAAGTCTTTGATAAATCTTTCGCTAGAATCCAGCATTGGCCCAGAGAAAACTTTTGTTTCTTTGACGGTAGTGGGTGTGGAAGCTTGGAAATTACATCAACTTGGCCTTATCGACTTCATTTCCTTTTCTAGAGGTCTTATGTACCTAATATCATATGCCTTCTTTAACCATGAAATGGCTCTTTTCCCAATTTAGTGCTAATTTGGTGTCTTCACACCGTTTGAGCATTTTGTCTAAATTGGCAAGGCACAAGGAAAAAGAATCTCCGAAAACTGAAAAATCGTCATAAAACTTCCATCGTTTTTATCTTCATGTCGTGAAAATGGCCATCATACAAAGTTGAAAAAGTTCGAGTGCATTGCACTAACCGAATGGCATTACGACGGTACAAAAGTTCGTAAATGGGACATGTGAAGTAAGTTTTCTCTTGATCATTAGGGTCAATTGGGATTTGAACTATCCCGGAAAAACATCTAGAAACATTAAAATCGTGCCGGATAAACTTCTAGCATTTGGTCCATGAATGGTAACGGAAAATGGTCTTTACAAGTTGCTTCATTTAACTTTCGATAATCGATGCAAACTCTCCATCCCGTGACTAATCTTGTAGGCACCAGTTCATTTTCTTCGTTCTTGACAACGGTCATACCACCCCTTTTTTAGGAACACAATGGACCGGACTAACCCATGGACTATCCGAGATCGGATAAATCAATCCCACGTCAAGAAGTTTTTCTACTTCTTTCTTGATGACGTCGTGGATTTTAGGATTAACCCTCCTTTGATGTTGGACTGAAGGTTCGTAATCATCTTCTAAAAGGATTTTGTGAGAGCAAAACTCTGGATCTATGCCTCGGATATCAGAAAGTTTCCAAGCAATTGCTTGTTTTCGGTTTTTCAGAACATTAATGAGTGAGGTCTTTTCATCTTGGCTCAAATCTTTTGAAATTATGACTGGAAGCTTGTTATTTTCCTCTAAAAACGCATACTCGAGATGCGGAGGTAACTCTTTAAGTTCGACTTCGGGAAGTTCATCTTTTGGTTCATAAGAAGTAGCATATTCGAGTGAAGACTTCTTTGGTTCAACAACTTTAAGATCTTTTTAAATTCCGGGTGAGTAATCTCCTTGGTTTGGTGGAGGTAATGGATCACTGTTGAGAAGTGCATCGAGAATGAGAATGTCACCCTCGGGATCATAGTACGTAGCATCAATTTCTGTTAGTATTTGCTAGTTTATCAGATAGCTTTGATAAGCATCGGATTTCTTCGAAGAGTAGAAAATCACTTTCATCAAAAGGAGTAAGTGTCGAAGATGAAGTGGAAACAATCGGATCGTGGTATGGAGAAGGATTGTTATAAGCAACGGAATCGGAAAATCCAAGTACTTCTTGTGAATAAATTTCACAAGTGACATCTATTAGATCAACTTTCTTCAACGATTCGAGATTGTTGTAGAAAATAGGAGGGGGCATCACCCATTTATAAGGGTTAAAACTTTGAATCTCTTTCCTAAGATATCTATCCTTCGTAAACATCGATTAAAGCTTGAGCCATTCTAGAAAGGGTTCGGCTCGGTATCAACGGTACTCGGAGGGATTCGGCTATAAAATAAGATAACGAAATCGGCGAGAAAATAAAATTTCCCTACTTTGACAAAAACATTTTCGGCAACACCGGTTGGTTTGGAAATTGTTCGGTCAGCTAACTCTAAAACCATTTTTGTTTCGTAAGACTGAAAATCTAAGCTTTTTTTTTTTTTCAAAAATATGGGGAAAAAGAAAAGGGGGTGGCATGAGTTAATGCTAGCCCCTAAATCGGCAAGGGCTAAGTAACTATCGAACTCCAAAAAATCACATGGAATGAGAAATCGGCCTGGGTCCCCTAGCTTTTCCGGAAGCTTTTTAAGGACAACCGCACTACAATTTTCATTCAAAGGCGTTTTGGTTAATTCGATCAACTTGTCTTTATTATTTAACATCTTTTTAAACATAGATGCAAACTTGGCAAATGGATGATGAGCATCCGCAAAACTAATCTCAAAATGAAGGTTTTGAAAGATTTCCATAAACTTTGAAGAAAGAATGTCATCTTTTTTCACGAATCTTTTGTTTGTTGAGTCTCGAGTGTGTAAGGTTGATTAGGTTTGGCTTTGTTAGCAACGAAAGAAGGTTCTTCGATTGGTTCTTTGTCTTTGGTTTGTTCTTGGACCAATGGAGGAGGTTGGATGTCTTCGGTGCTCGGTAGCTCCGTATCCTTTGTCGCCTCACTTTCCTTTTCCACCACCGGCGGTGGAATCGGAGGTCCATCGTATGAAACACCACTACGAGTCGTAATTGCCTTGGCTTCGTTTCTAGGGTTTGGAATGGTATTGCTTGGTAAAGTACTTGAACTTGAAGGTTGGTTGGTGTGATAGCTTTGCATGAAACTGAGCATCATCTTCTGAAAATCATCTTGCTTCTTTTGAGAATCATTGTAAACTCTTTGAAAATCATTTTGGTTTCTTTGAAAATTATCCAACTTCATTTGCAAGTTATTCATGTTCGCATCATTAGCTTTAGCATAACTTTCAAAATCCGTTTTAGACACACCTTGAATTTGTGAAACGGGAGGTAAAGCTTGATTAACCAAAGGTTGATTTGTTGGTGGTTGGTATGGTGGGGCTTGATAAACGGCTCCTTGATTGTTTGGACGGTTTTGGTTAAAGTTGGTTCCACGGTTTTGATTCGAATTGAAATTGTTTCCTTGATATCGGTTTTGGTTGTTTTGAACATTTGGTTGATTGAAACCCGGTGGTCTCATTTGACTTGCCAAATTGGATGGTTGGTTTCTTTGGAGAAAATTGCCAACGGCTGCGGTTTGTTGAAATTGTTGGATGTTGTCATGAAAAACGGGAAAATCGTTTCCACCTCGAGTTAACGGACAATGGTTAAAATTGTGATTCGATCCACACGTAACACATACTTCCTCAACGCTTTGACGGGTGCTGAGATTGTAACCAAATAAAGCTTTCATTCATTCATCATTTGTTTCATCTTAATAGTCATCTTATCCTCAAGAGAAGCGGCTATTTGTTGCATATCGAAAGAATTATTAGAAGGTGAAGAAGTAGAAAGAGGAGCATCCGTACTCACTCTTGAATCATTAGCACGACTTCTTGAGTAACGAACTTTTGACTTGCTTTCAATAATCGCTTAATCCTTCTTGAGGCATCTTGTCTAAGAAATATGCACCCGCGGCGGGAATCTAACGCATCTTGATCGTTGGAATTCAAGGAATTGTAAAAAGTATCGAGTTGGTGTGTAGTTTCGAGAAGCCATGGTGAGTACACATTGACGAAAGAGTCCTTTAAAACGTTCCCAGCTTCATTGAAAAAAAAAAAAATAAAAAAAAAAAAAAAAAAAGGGGAGGGTGGGAAAAAAAAAAGGGGAGAAAAAATGGTTTCGTTTGGTTCTGGAAAAATTGGTGATTTTTTTCGGAGATAAGTTTGTTTTCGAAGGTGGAAAGATTGATTTATGAATTTTTAAACAAGGTCGTCCCATATGAGGAATTGGATATTGGAGGTTCCTTTGTCTAAAACCAATTCTCGGGCTTCACGTCTAGAGAGAATGGAAAAAGCAAATGCTTTATCGAAGTATTCGGACTACGGGAGTCTATAACGTTGAGGGACTTTGTTGAAAAATCAAAGGTGATTGTGAGGATCTTGTCTACCCGTGAATTTATTACTTTGCAAATTGCCACCTACGGCGGAATCTAAGGCATCTTGATCGTTGGAATTCAAGGAATTATAAAAAGTATCGAGTTGGTAGAGTTCCGAGAAGCCATGGTGAGGACATTAACGAAGGAGCCCTTTAAAACGTTCCCATGCTTCATTGAAGGTTTCGTTTGGTTTTTGGTAAAAAGTAATGATCTCATTCCGATAGTAACTGGTTTTTGAAGGTAGGAAGTATTGGTTTATGAATTTTGAAACAAGGTCGTCTCATGTGAGAATTGATCTAGGAGGTTCCTTGTCTAACCAATCTCGGGCTTCACCGTCTAGAGAAAAAGGAAAAAGCAAAAGCTTTATCGAAGTGTTCGGAACTTCGGGATGTCTAAACGTTGAAGTGACCTTGTTAAAAAATTGAAGGTGATAGGATCTTGTCTACCCGTGAACTTATTACGTTGCACAAGATTGATTAATGGTTGTTTAAGCTCGAAATTGTTAGCATTGATTGGTGGGACAACTATAGCATCTTCATAACCCTCGATGGGTGCTTGTAACATTTGGGCCATCGTACGATTGTCGGCCATTGGAACATCGTTTTGTTCAACAATTGGTTCTTCTAAATCAAAATTTTCAACAACCGAAAGAGTTTGTTGTTGGCGACGTCTACGAGATTGCGAACGAGTGCGCATAAAAAGAAAGATTAATAATTAAAAAAAACAAAACTTTTACACTAAATTTTTTTTTTATCTTTTACTTATACTAAAAAGAAAAGGAAAATATTTTTTTACTTTTTATATTTTATATTTATTTTTTTATTTATTTTTTGATTTTTAATTTATAGAACAAGAATGAAACTTTCGAGAATGAAAGGATCTCCAAACCAAATCAACAAATAAAAAACGAAGGAATCGTAAACACTAGTCCCCGGCAGCGGCGCCAAAAACTTGATGTGGTAAGTTTTATACACGTAAAATATATATATAATATAACCTTAAGAGTAATTAAGAAAATTACCAAGTTACCCTTGATAAAATTCACTCTCAAAAATATATATAATATAATATAATATACGTATATTAAACCGGGTAAGTATGATCACCCGGGTCGTTATCCCTAATGACTAGTGAAATTGAAACCACGTTTTAGTTCGGATTCTGATTTGAATTAAGCAAAGATATTTTTGATGAGCTATTACTACTAAATAATAAGCAAGAAATAAAATGACAATTAAGCAAGTAAACTAATTTTAATCCCTAAAAATGTAAACTAAAATTATAAACCTAAGATAGGACAAAAGAAAGTTTTTAGAAAAAGAAATTACTATTTTTGGCTTTTTAGTTAAAAAGATAAAAGCCCTAATTTTTATCTTTTTGTAAAAGCTTAATTAAACAAATTAAAACCTAACCCTAATTATTAATAAAACTAATTAATAACTAACTTAGGGACTAACTGTGTAAAATACTCAAGGATTAACGGGGCTAAAACACTTAATGGGCAAGGATTAACTAAGAAACAACTTAATCAGAAAAATTGCAAGAATGGTCCCTGAGGATCTAACCCGATAACAACTAAAGTCTAATTAAAAGCTCAAATTTTAAAAGTGCTTATCATTAAAAACTTAAAAGAGCAAAGTTGTAAAGGAAGCTAGTAGGAACAAAATTAATAAAAGCTACTTGGGCTGAAAATAACAAATAAGCTCAATAAGAGCTTATTTCCAAACTGACCTCAGAAAGTAAGCCTTAACTTTTGGTTTCAGAAAATAAGCTATAAAAGACTCAAAATTAATTCAAAATGAAAAAGGAAAGAAGTTCTAATTAGCTTATGATGAACTTAATCTATAAATGCAAAGAAAACTAAGCTAGAAGTGCTTTTAAGCTACTGAAATTAAGCATGACTTAAGCAAACTCAAGAAATAAGCAAAGTAACACAAACTCCAAATAAGCTAAAAAACTTAATAAGCTAAACTAGACTCTAAAACTTTAAGGACTTATCAAACTAATTATTATCCATCTAAATAAGCTATAAAATCTAGACTTATAAGTTGATTTAACAAGTTTAGACTCTACTTAAGTTCCTACTGTTTTTTGGTGTTTTCAGATTTTTTATACCTTTTGACAGCAAAATAAGCTAGAAAACAAAATTAAAGACTTAAACTATATTAAGCTATAACTAATATAAGATGCTAAAAAAATAAGCTATTAAATCCTACAATTGCTGGCTTAAATTGGGATTTGAATATCAGCAGTACTAACTAACTTAGTACTGCTGATGCAGAGATCTTTTTAACAGCTGAATAGGCTAAGGAAATAAGTAGTAAAATGAAAACTAAAACCTAAACTATATTAAGCTTTACCTAGATTACTTCTAACTTGAATTTAAAAAAAACTAAATCCTACTTTTACTTAACTAAGAACTAGTCTAAAAGAGGCAGTACTAACTGTGACAGCAGTACTAACTAACTTAGTTAGTACTGGTGCACTTTGCACAAGTACAAACCAAGAGTGCAGGTTTCCTAAGGGAAAGCCTGCACTAAAACACACTTAAATAGAGTGTTTAAACAAAGTTCAAGCAAGATCTAGGCCTTGAAGGGCTTAGATCAACAATTGCACAAGTGAAATTCAAAGGAAAATTCCCCTGGTGCTAGAACAAGGAGTATAGGCTCAAATTTTCAAAATATCTAAATCTAACCTGTAAAAACTTCTTACTTAATGATTTTTAAAGGTACTAAAGCTGACTCAAATAATTTGCACAAGTCATTTTGACTTTTAGAGGTCAAACTGTCTTGTGCCAAACACCCCTTTACCACTTGACAGATTTTAGAAAAGCTTATGAAATACTAATCTAATGTATCAAACTTAATAACCAGATATCAAATAGCTTAAATCTAACTTAACAATCATGATTAAACAACTGAATAAGCAAAATTCTAAGATCTTGACTAATTAAACTAATATTTTTAGATTTTTATGGATTTTTATGACAGAAATTAGTAACTAATGATCTATAACTATTTAAGCAGAAACAAATTTAGACATACAACTAATAAGCACTAGTAGAGATAATTAAACACTAATAAGCTTGTAGAATAAGCTAATAAGCAGTAATAAATATTTAAGCTATAACTAAGCAATTTAAACTTAAATTAGAGAAGAATGAAAAGAGACACTTACTTGATCCTTTAGCTAAACAAAAGGAACCAATAATGGCAGCTACAAGCTCCCTAGCTTATTAATAAGCTAGGGTATAAATCCTTGGGATCTCTTCCAAGTTAAGATCCCCTTCCAAAAGCTTATAATCCATTATCAAAAGGTAATAATGTATATGTATTAAGCTAATTTTGAGGTTTGAGTATTATTAAGACCTTTTGAGCTCAATTTAGCTTATAGACTAAAAGAGCTTATTGAGTAGCTTATAGGATCTAGCTTAGCATTTAGTAGAAAATGAGAGCTTATTTGGTAAAACAAGAGTACTTTAAAGAGATTTAAATCAACTGAATTTCATTAATAAAAACTTGTTACACTATTTGAAAGAGAATTACAATGATAAAAGAGAAAATTAAGCTAAAAGTTGAAATTAAGCTAAAATCTATCCTAAAAGCTACGTGTCTGTGTGTGAAGAGTGAGGCCCTATTTATAGGTGCTGAAAGAAGCTTCTAGGTCCTTTGCCTTCATCTCCAATTCTTTAATCTCATCCCTTGATTCTCTTAATCATTGGATCATGAATATTGGCCGTTGGATCATTGTGGTTACTTGAGGATTGCCAAGCTGTCACCCTATGATTGTGACAGCTTGTGCTACTTATGTGAGTGATTTGAGAGCAAAACCCACCAATAAGTGTGCTTTCACCATGGCTGACGTGTACTTGAGTGAGAGAGAGCTTAAGCTAACCATTGAGATGACTAAAATGACCCCTCCTTAGTGCTTAGAAGCCCATGAATTGACGATCTTAACCCTCAATTTTCAATTGCCCTTTGATAATTACAGTGTGGTGAAACGAGGGTGACGATGAACAGTAATTCCCTCCTTGGCGCCTTTTTAAACTGAAAAACGGGTAAAACATTTTTGAACTTTGGGTTAATGACACAAATGGTCCTTGTCTTTGTTTCCCTCTTTTGTAGTTATAATTAGGTTTGGGAAATTGCTGGTTTAGTCCCTAGAGTTTAGGAAAAAGGGAATTGGACTAGGATTTGGGCCTAAGGATCCGGGTATGGGGTTTTTGGGTTTTTCAGGCCCATTAAGGTTTTTAAGGCCCAATAAGAGGTGAGGGGCTATTTTTGGACTTTAGTGAAACTTGAAGGGTGAAAATGGAATGTTTTTGGGTTTTGCTTCAACATTAATATTGATTTTGTAACGTCTCAATCAACATTAATCTTGATCTTGTTTCCTTCTTTAGCATATCTTGTTTCCTTTTGTTTCTTCTTTCTTCATTTCTGTTTATGGGTTTTGTAATCATCAAATCTGTAATTCCTAACATTTCTTTTATTGGTTAACCAATGTTTGACTGGATTTGACTTTTCTGGCTTCGGCTTTGAATATTTGGCTTCTTTTTGTACTCTTCTGATTCTCGTGTCCGAGCTTGCCCGTTTTTGACTGTATTTTTGATATATCCGTACCTGCACACACAAAACACAAATACAAGCATATTTTTGCCATTTTTGGACTGTTTTAGGTTTGATTGGGTTATTTTAGGTATTAACGGATATGTGTATTTTACACTTATCAGGCATGATAAAGAATAATTCTGGAGAGCATGCTATGATTAGCTACATACAAAAGCAGAGAAGAACAAATCACAAAGATTTCCAGAACTGCTTATTTGCTTGTTTCCTTTCTCAACATGAACCCACAAAGATATCTCAAGCCCTTGATGATGAAAGTTAGGTTGAAGCAATGCAAGAGGAGCTGCTTCAGTTCAAGATTCAGAAGGTTTGGACACTAGTTGACTTACCTAGTGGTAAAAAGGCTATTGGTACTAAGTGGGTGTATAGAAATAAGAAAGATGAAAGGGGAATAGTTGTAAGGAACAAAGCCAGACTGGTAGCACAAGGGTATAAACAAGAAGAAGGCATTGATTATGATGAGGTTTTTGCTCCTGTTGCTAGGGTTGAAGCAATTAGGATATTTTTGGCCTTTGCATCATTTATGAATTTTCCTGTGTACCAGATGGATGTTAAAAGTGCTTTTCTCTATGGCACCATTGAAGAGGAGGTATATGTTTGCCAACCTCCAGGTTTTGTGGATCCAAAATTTCTAGAAAAAGTTTACAAAGTGGAGAGAGCTTAGTATGAGACACTCTCTACCTATCTGCTAGATAATGGATTTCACAAGGGACAAATTGACAAGACTTTGTTCATAAAGAGACTCAAGGGTGATATTCTACTGGTTCAAGTCTATGTAGATGACATCATCTTTGGTTTAACTAAGAAGTCTTTATGTGATGAATTTGAGCAGATAATGCACAATAGGTTTCAGATGAGTTCAATGGGAGAACTTACTTTCTTCTTGGGTTTACAAGTCAAGCAGAAAGAGGATGGGATCTTCATTAGTCAGGACAAGTATGTTGGTGAAATCTTGAAGAAATTTGGCTTTTCTAGTGTAAGGACAGCTAGTACTCCTATGGAAACCAACAAGGCTTTGACAAAGGATGAAGATGGTGAGGATGTTGATGTTCATTTATACAGGTCAATGATTGGGTCATTGATGTATCTTACATCCTCTAGACCAGATATTATGTTCTTAGTTTGTGCTTGCTCAAGATTTCAAGTTTAGCCTAAAGTTTCCCACTTGAATGCAGTAAAAAGAATCTTTAGATATCTTAAAGGTCAACCCAAATTGGGCCTTTAGTATCCTAAGGACTCTCCTCTTAAATTGGAAGCTTTTTCAGACAGTGACTATGCAGGTGCCAGCTTGGACAGGAAATCCACAACATGAGGTTGTCAATTTCTTGGTTCAAGGTTACTCTCTTGGCAGTGTAAAAAGCAAACTGTAGTGGCTAACTCAACTACTAAAGCTGAATACATTGCTGCTTCTTACTGCTGTAGTCAAGTGCTTTGGATCCAAAATTAGATGTTGGATTATGGATTTAATTTTATGCAGACAAAGATTCATGTTGACAATGAGAGTGCTATTTATGTTGTCAAGAATCATGTCTATCATTCTAAAACAAAGTTTATAAAGATCAGGCATCATTTCATTAGAGACTCTTATGAGAAGAGACTGATTGAGATGGTAAAGATACACACATATAATAATGTTGCAGATCTTCTCGCTAAAGCTTTTAATGTAAGCAGATTTAATTTTCTGGTGGCAAGCATTGGTATGCTTAATTTGTAGTTACATTGGTTGAGAGGAGGTTTAAGAGTTCTTAACTTCTATTCATGGGTTATACATAAAAATGGATCCTCATGAATTCTTACATGTCTATCTAGTCTTTTCTAGTGTGCTTGTGATGAATAGTGACATGTTGTTGTATAATTATTGAAGACATAGTTAAAACTGTTGAGGCAAATATTAATACCGCTAAGGATAATTTGTACTGCTAGGCGAAAGAGGTCGGGACACTAAGATACCTTAGTCTGGTGGTCCCCCTATAAAGGTTAGTGATGAGGCTGTCCATAAGGAGTTGGGTGATAGAATGGAAAAGGGCTGCCACTATTGCTTCTAGCTTTGAAGCAGAGCAGGACAGTGGTAATACAAACTAAGACCCAATCCATGGAAACACTTAATGAGCTAAGTTCTTAGGGAATTAGCTCAGGTAGTGGTCCCAGGTGCCAAGAAACCACATTGGGGATGTAGATGCTTAAACTAGGTTTGAGGCTGCATCTAAAAGTCTAATGACCCACCTCTCTCAAGAGTTAACACACTTGGAAGTGGGGAGGACAATATGAAACTAAAAGAATTGATGGCACCTTGTATAAAATTATCTGATAATTGAGAGATTTTGGTGAGCATAAAAGAAAAGAGAGAAGTTGTGAGCCAAAAACAGAAAGAGAGATGTGTGCTTAAAAACAAAAAGAGTGCATCGGTGAGCAAAAAAAATAGAGAGATATTGTGAGTATAAAAACAGAAAGAGAGATTGTAAGAATCTACATTGGAATGGGCTTGGAGTTAATACTGCTTGGCATAAACTTAATACTTCCAGTATTAAGTTAGTGCTGCCAGGCATATCTTTATACTGCTGGGTGATGTTAATACGGCTAGGCTTAAAGTTAGTACTGTTAGGCTAAACTTAGTACTGCTACATTACTGTTAGTACTGTTTGAGGCATAACAGATTTTTCTTATTTTATTATAGCCGTTGAGATATTTCTGCCAACAACATAGCCTATAGGGTTTGACTAATTGGAAATTCATGATCTTTTCATAAATTAGTAAGATTTCCTCAAGATAAGTTCAAATTTCATTCAGTCAGTCAAATTACAACCCTAAGTGCTCTCAATATAATCTCAATTAACTTTGCCAAGCTTTCATACTCACATACACGAGCTCATCCCAGAAGTTTATATTTTCTTAATCAATGGCTAATTTAGAGTTTTGCGAAAAGCATAACATGGTTGCCTACTTACAGAAGTCTAAAGGAATCGAAGGGTTTCATCAGATCATTGATTTTCTGAATGCTAGTCGCATCCAGTATTCCCTCACAGAGAATCCAACAATATATGTTTCCTTTATTAAGCAAAAGCTATGGCAGAACAAGAACAAGAACAAGAAAGGATTAACTTTGAAGCAACTCTTGAACTTCAAAAACAATTGGATGAAATGGAAGAAGTTGCTGCTGAACCTACTCAAGCTCAGCAAATTGACTAGAGTGATCCTGCAGTGTTAAGATACCATGCTCAGCTGAATAGACCATACTCTGTAGCTAAAGTAAGGAAGAACATGGTTATGTACTTGAAGAATCAGGGTGGATACAAGACTAATTATTTCAAGGGAATGAAGTATGAAGACATTAGACCTATATTTGAAAAAGTATGGGATTAAATTCAATCCTTTGCACCCATGGATTCTGAAAAAGAAAATTGGCCACAAACAGGACTTGCAATTTTTCAAAACTAATTTTTGATGCTATGATTAAAGAATCTTGAAAACCCACAAAAGTTTTTGATGTACCCAAAAATTAATCAAATCTGGTTAAACAAGCAAAGGAGACTCCTTTCAACCCCCCCCCCCCACCACAGAGAAAAAAACCAAAGACCAAGAAATAACGCACATCTCCTAGCCCTATCCATACGATAGAACGTCTTATAGTATATGAAGATGGTTTTCAAGAGGTTATTCTGGAATAGATTTTTCTTTATTTCCTACTATGATCAGTGCTCCTGATACTTCTCCATCCATAATAACATCTTCACCATCATTATCACCTCAACATACACCAGTCAGTACCCCATCAACCTCACAACCACCAAACACTCAACCCACACCTTGCAAAGAGGAGAGCTGTACAATGCCCCATGAATCACCTCTCTATAATGTTCACTCACTTGGACGTGATGAGGGTAGTTTATCACTTAATGAATTGACGGATCTGTGTACCTCTTTGTCTAAGAAGGTTGAAGGTTTGGAATCTGAATTGAAGCAGACAAAACAAACAAAAAGTACAGCTCTTACAAAGCACATTTAAAGTGAAAAGTTAAAACAGATTAAGATAGGCAAGACAAAATCTAGAAGAAGGGCAAGAGTGGTGGAATCTGATGGTAAAGAAGACTTGGAGGATCCTTCCAAGCAGGGGAGGAAAATTACAGAGATTGATCAAGACCCCTCTATTTCATTGGTACAGGATGAAGGAACATCATGGATTCAAGAAGATATTCAGGAGAAGATTAGTGATGATACTGAAGTAGTGATATAAGTAGAAGAGCCCTACTGAGCTGAGGAAGATCAAGTAGTGTGAAACGGAGAAAAAAAAAAGAAGTTAGTACTGTTTGTGCAGAGCATAGTACTATTATTCCAGAAGTTAGTACTGCTGCAAATTTGGTATATATAAAAAGGAGTGCACAAAAGAGGAAAGATAAAGGGAAAGCAATTAAGCCAGGAAACCTAACCATCCAAAGAAAAGTCAAAAAGAGTTCAATGCAGATGATTAAAGTGAAGAATATTAGCATAAAGAAGTGTTTGAGGAGGAACAAGCAAAAGCTATGGCAGAACAAGAACAAGAAAGGATTAACTTTGAAGCAGCCCTTGAACTTCAAAAACAGTTGGATGAAAGGGAAGAAGTTAATGCTGAACCTACTCATGCTCAGCAAATTGATTGGAGTGATCCTGCAGTGTTAGGATACCATGCTCAGCTGAATAGACCATACTCTGTAGCTGAAGTAAGGAAGAACATGGTCATGTACTTGAAGAATCAGGGAGGATACAAGATGAATTATTTCAAGGAATGACCGTATTGAAGACATTAGACCTAAATTTTAAAAGGTATGGGAACAAATTCCAATACCTTTGCACCTATGGATTTTTTGAAAAAGAAAAAAGGAAGTGAAAAGAAAGGAATAGAAAGAAATCACTTGCAAGGAAAAGAGTAGGTAAAAGCAAAGTGAAGAAAGTAAAAAGATAAAAAAGATATAAGATGAAGATAGAGAATGAAGAACTTAAAGCCAATTTGATCTGGCTCTAAGAGAATAATTTCCTAGGAATTTGAATCATTAGCTACTAAGTATCCAAAAGTTGGATGGAAAGACTCATGTCCTGACAGAAAAACTTCATGAATTATCAATCTTCAGGCAGAATGGAAGTTCCAAGAATTGAAAAGATCATCAGTGAATGCTTGATGATTTTGACAGACAGTAAATTAAAGACTTACACAGGCTAGATTAAAGCAAGTTATAGTGAACATCAAGTCTAGAAGGATAGACTTAATGCTTTGTGTGGAGATTTGAAGACCCTATTTAAGCCTGATGAAGAAGATGAAGTCTGGAGGAATCAGCAAGGATATAATTTGATAAGCTGTTAGACTAATTTGATAATGATGGAATTCCATATTTTGATGATGGACAATGGAATTGCCATTTCATATGAATGATAGAGAAGAAGTATCCACTTATCAAGAAATGCTATCAAAGAAATGTTAAGTAGCAGAAAGACTAGAGGTTGACATAAAGTAACAATGGCATATTCAAATACACAGTTAAAAAAATGTCACAATATAAAGTATAAGAATGATAAGGAAGAATCCACAACCAATGCGTCTAGAAGATTTAAATACAGAAAAACTTAAGATTTTGAAGGTAAAACACAAGTTTAGGGGAGGATTGTTTGGGATCCAGAGGTTCTACCTAACACATAGTACTGCTAGATATAAAGAGTTAGACTAGCCATGTACATTGTTAGTACGGTGCCAAGTATAATTTATTACTAGTTAGTATAATAGTTAATTAATAGTTAGTTATAATAGTTATGTAACTGCTTAAGTTGATATGCATGATTTATATTAGGAATAGATATTCATGATCACTTGACGACAATATGACCGTTTTGTTAAGCCCATTAGGGATTTCCTTATAGTAATAAAGGAACCCTAAACGACAAAAGTTGAGATAATCAATTTTCACAGCAAACACAAGTATATATATTGTGTATTCTATAAACAATGTCAGAATAAACAAAAAATAAATATTCAAAGTTAGTGTACACGTTCTTCTTTAGATATACAAGAGATAGATTCCCGCAAAACTTGTAGTATTCATAACATAGTTTCTCACAATATAAGTTTGGATTTATCCAAGTAGCCTAAGCTTTAACAAGCTAAGAAGATCTATTCATTGGGACTCACAAACACGATCATGACCTATAATTTATGTCGCTCGATTACTATTCCGAAAAGTATAATTAACGATGCGTACATCGTATCAAAAAAATCACACACAACCACACACATTAAATAAAAATAATATTATATAAAAAATATATAAAATATATATAAAATATAATATATATATATAATAATATATATATATAAATATATATAAAATATCTTATATACATATAAATTCATATTAATAACGTGTATATAGAAATTCCACTTGCGCTAAGATCCTAAAACCCAACAATATAGGTTACATTATATCTTTTATTTATAATAACATCGCTTAATCGAAAACTTTTCTAATTAGGAACTTTTATTTTTAGAAAGTACTAATTTTGGAAAGTTACAATTATTTATTAAGTCCCGTCTTCTAATTATATTTATAATAATATTTTGTTATCTCGTCGAACCCTCGACATCCAATTTGATTATTAATTACTCATACCGGTATTATATTCCGATTATTACAAAAGTTTCTATTTTTAGAATCTACTTCATTCGTATCAATCGTTAAGTTTAAAATATCTCACTCGTAGTAGTAATAGCATTTAATTATTGTTTTTTATCCTCGAAAAGGTTGTATATTAACCCTTAGACTTCATAAGTCAACTGTAAGACCAATAAAATTGAAATGACTATTTTATATACACATTTTACATGTATAATATATTACTAAATCTGACCCGCACAAACGACCCGCTAATATCACATTATCATGGACTCGGACTGAAAAGAATATTAAAGTAAAACAACATTCCGGACAACTTTTTAGCTTTAGCCCGAGACCCACTCCGAAACGAACACGAACTCGAAAGTAACACATCATTCCGAGCAACTACGACGTGTTTCGCCGGAAGGCCTAAAACGGACCTCGAAAAGTGCATCCAAAACGGCCATATTTGTGCATTAACCCCAAAAAAGATGCAATAGCCTAATAGGAACATTTATAAGTATTCAAATCTTTGTTTACGCCGTAACATCTTCGATATTAGTAGTTACGGACTTTCGAAATTACCGAAACGAAACATTAAGACGAACCTAACATAAATCCAACAACAAAATCAGTTTTTTTAAGATTTTTCAAACCTCGTTGTCCATAGCCAATACCTACTATTCGAATTTAACCACTTTCAAAACTTATTAAACCTTCATTTCACCTCACAACGATATCAAATACGCCTAGCTAACCTATCTCGTCACTTAATCAACCCATTCACAAACCCTATTCTAACCAACGCATAGTTGGACCTCTTCACATATAACTCAACTCAACCACATTATAAACTTAACCAATGAAAATAAACATAACTAGGATACTACAAACAACACACACTGTGTTGGTTTTCGGCCTTTCTTTTGTCGAACATACTGAACTCAACCCAAACACTTGACCCCGGAACCATTTATTATATAAAACCTAAGCTCTAATTATAATCATTAACTATATTAAACCTCCTTTTAAAACCGAAAGTTCAAGAATCAAACCCGGATTCAACTACAAAAATACTCAATTATTTGTGATTTTTATTGGATATGATGCTTAGAAATGAACTGAGGGATTGGAAAATATAAGTTGATCGTGAATGCATGGATATTTACCGGCAACAACTTCGGTTTTCCCGGTGACCAAGAAAACTTTTCCGGTGTGGTTTCTTTGGCCGGAAATGATAGGAGGGAAACAAAAGTAGATGTAGTTAATATTATGAAGAAAATGGAAGTAAAACCATATATATATATATGTATATAAAAATATATAAAATATATTTATATAATATAATATATATATAATATATATAATATATACTATAAAGGTAAAAGATATATATGTAAATATATATATAAATATATATTAATAGATATATATAAATATAAATTAAATACTATATGCGTATTGAAGTGTATTTTATACGATAGATGCGAAGAAATGACGAGGTGATCTGGAAAATATACGTATGATCGGAATCATGATATTGTTTCCGGCGACAACGCGGTTATCCGGTGACAAGAAAACTTTAACCCGGTGTGGTTCTTGCCCGGGAGTAAATGAGATGGAAAGGGAAAACATATTATGGTTGTTAGTTTATAATTAAATGAAAAAATGGAAAGTATAATCCATAATATAAATGTATATATATATATATATATATATATATATATATATATATATATATATATATATATATATATATATATATATATATACTTGCACATTTAGCTACTTGGCAAGAATGGTCCTTCCCTTCTTTTTCTTATTTAATTTTAGACACGTCTATGTTTTATTTAAATAAAAACCGACAACGATGGCTCGGGATTATACTTCTGAAACTATTTTTATTTCTTTCACCTCATTTATAGTTTAAAACATTTAATAAATGTGTATATTTTTAAAACAACGATTCCAGCTCAAGACAATGAAACAAAATAAACGAAGTCCGATAAAAATCATGTTGGGAATTATAACCTTTGTACCCGTTAGTATATACTTATTACCACTATATTATAGTTTAGTACTAACAAGTACAAAGTGTTAAGGTACAGCACATGATAGTATTAATACCTGTTAGTATAAAAAATAGTGTGCCGTTTAAGAGAAATTATAGAGATCTTGTATGAAAAGATATGTAATTATATTTTTACGCGTTTATGTAAGTCTAGTAGGGTTTATCCTTGGTATATAAAAGGAACCCTAACGGCATAGAGAGATAACAATAGATAACACAGAGAAACAGAGTGGATCTCATTCTCATACAGTCATATCCATAGTAAGTAACCTGTAATCCTATTAGCAGATTAATAGAAATAAAAGTTTAGTATTGATAATCTTCTTAATACTATATGTAGATTGCCGCTATACAATCAGTATTCAAAGTCGAGTGTTCTCTATAGTCAATATGAATTTAAATACGTAGGCTATCACCCTTTAGCAGGCTTTAAAGATCTTATTCATTTGGGACTCACAAGTTGTAACATAGCATAGAGAAAAACTTGAGTAAGAAGAACAAAAACAAGCTATAAAACCCTATCTTACAAAGCAATTCAATGTCTGGATCACAAATATATTCCACCACCACCACCACCTATCACAAACATGAGACCCGACACAACAAACTCTCTTACCCTGTTTCAACCATCAAACTTCCTATTCTCAAGAAGGGAGAATATGACATATGTCCATGAAAATGAAACATTATTTAGCCCATACAGACTATCCTAACTGAAGCAAGACAAAAAGAAATGGTCCTGTATCAATCTCCACAGATACACAAGGTCCAAATCAAGTTCTGCCGTCCAATGTGCCTCCAAGAACTGCAGAAGAAATTGTAGCCAGAGAAAGAGAAAGAAAAGCAAGGACCACTTTGCTTATGGCTCTACCAGAAGATCATCTTGCTAAATTTCATAAGATGACTGATGCAAAAGAGATGTGGGATGCCATCAAATCCAGATTTGGTGGAAATGACGAATCAAAGAAGATGCAGAAGTATATCTTAAAGCAACAGTTTGAAGGATTCTCTGTATCAAACTCAGAAGGGCTTCATAAAGGCTATGACAGGTTCCAAAGTCTTCTGAGTCAATTAGAGATTCATGGAGCAGGTGTATCCACTGAGGATGCAAATCAGAAATTCCTTAGATCTCTACCTTCTGCCTGGTCTCAAGTTTCCTTAATTATGAGGACCAAACCAGGAGTAGACAGTCTCAGCTTTGATGATCTGTATAATAATCTAAGAGTCTTTGAGAATGATGTAAAAGGCTCTACTGCATCATCCTCTAGCACGCAAAATGTAGCATTTGTCTCTGAGAACACCAGCAGTACTAATGATGTTAGTACCGCTTATAGTGTTTCTAATCCTTCTGGTCAAAACTCACAGTGTGAACAAACTTCATCATACTCCTTGCTTGCTAATCAATCAAGTTGCCCTCAACTGGATCATGAGGACTTGGAACAGCTTGATGAATATGACTTAGAAGAAATGGACTTGAAATGGCAGGTGGCCATGATTTCGATGAGAATGAAAAAGTTCTACAAAAAGACTGGTAGAAAGCTACAATTTGATGCAAAGGAACCAGTTGGTTTTGATAAAACCAAAGTCGAATGCTACAATTGCCACAAGACAGGCCATTTTGCTAGAGAGTGTAGAACCAAGGGAAATCAAGATAGTAGGAGAAGAGATGCTTGGAACTCTGGCAATAAGGATGGGAGAAGATCTGGTAAGCAGGAAGACTCTAAAGCATTGGTGACCATTGATGGAGAAGGTGTAGATTGGACCAGTCACTCAGAAGAAGATGAAGATTATGCTTTGATGGCTTGCAACAGCTCAGAATCAGACACAGAGGTAACTTCCTGTTCAAATGAGTGTAAAGAGTCTTATGCTAAGCTTAAAAAACTGTATGATGCTCAGAGAGAACAACTTAGTGATGCAAGCATAGAAATAAAGGCATATACTCAAGGTCTAAAGAAAGTTGAAGCACAATTAGTTGCTCATCAACAAGGACAACTGTGGTATGAACAAAAGATAAAATTTATGAAAATAGATTTAGATGATAAAACAGATGTTCTAACATACCATAAGAAACTTTTGGCAGAAGCTATGAAAGAAAAAGAAGATTTAAAAGCTAAAGTAGAAAAATGGCATAACTCTTCTAAAAATCTTGGTAAACTGCTTAATACCCAAATGAGTGCTAATGATAAATTTGGGCTTGGGTATGGGGATCACAGATATGATGGTATTTTGAGCTATGAAAATGAAGTTTTACAAAGTGTTTTTATGAATAAGGAGAGTGAGTTAGAAAAACAACCTTTGTATGATAGATTTGTTACAGCAGGAGGAATGCATGTTGTACCCCCACCCATGACAGGAAATTATATGCCATCTGGACCTGATATTGAAGTAGATTACTCACAATTTACATATGGTCCAAAACAGACTCAACCTAGTGAATCTGAAACCCAAACAAGTGAATTTGATACCTGTGAATCTAACATTAGTACAGAACCCTCTGAATTAGTGTCTGAACCAGTTGTTAATGAATCTAATGTAGAATGTCAACCTAAGGTCTGGTCTGATGCTCCTATCATTGAGGAGTATGAATCAGATAGTGAAGATGAGTATGTGTCTATACCAACAAAAGAACAGGAAACACCTAGTTTTGCTAACCAGCAAGTAAAAACTCCTAGGGAAACTGTTAAGAATCGGTACACACATAGTAAAAATCCTAAGGTTGACAACAAACAGTTGGGGTATGGATTTACTGCAAGAGCATGTTTTTTATGTAGAAGTCTTAATCATCTAATCAGAGATTGTGATTTCCATGAGAAGAGGATGGCTAAGCAAGCTGAGTTAAACAATGGGTTGAACGGGAATTCTAGACAAAGGGAGATAAGGCAAATTTGGAATAATGTGCAAAGAGTGAATAAACAACGCCAATTTGTTCCTTCAGCAGTACTAACTAGAACTGGCAAAATTCCAGTTAATACTGTTAGAACTAGCGGTACTAAGAATATTAGCCTCAGCAGCAGGTTGTATTGGAGACAAAAAAAGACATTTACTGGCACACTAATTATCCAAATACAATGGTGTATCAAGACCTAGAGATTGTGCTACTTTCAAAGATCCAGTAGGCAGACTCAAGCCCAAACAGGCTTGGGTCCTTAAGAGAGTCTAATGTCTTTATTTAATGTACATGATTATCCACACAGAACTTTTCAGAACAAAGGGATTGTTGATAGTGGATGTTCCAGGCACATGACTGGAAACAAGGCCTACCTTGCTGAATATCAAGACTTTAATGGTGGCCCTGTTGCTTTTGGAGGAAGTAAATGTTACATAACTGGTAAAGGTAAAATAAAAATAGGAAAGTTAGATTTGTGAGGATGTGTGCGTTGTGAAGAACTACAGATTTCAATTCTTTTTATGTGTCACATATTTGTGACAATGAAGCAAAACAAACATTCACCCCTACTCCGCCACCCCCCCCACCACAACAAAGTTTCTTTTCACTGACTCTAAATGTCTTGTTTTGTCTCCTGAATTTAAGTTACCTGATGCAAATCAAGTTTTACTTAGAATCCCCAGACAAGCAATATGTACAGTTTCAATTTAGAGAACATTGTTCCTTCTGGAGATTTAGCTTGTTTGATTGCAAATGCCACAATTGATGAATCTAACAAATGGCATACGAGGTTGGGTCATGTAAACTTTAAAAACTTAAACAAACTTGTGAAGGGAAACCTTGTAAGAGGTTTACCTTCAAAGATTTTTCAAAATGACCACACTTGTGTTGCTTGTCAGAAAGGAAAGCAACACAAGGCCTCCTGTAAGGCCAAATTAGTAAGCTCTATTAGTCAGCCCTTACAGCTTTTGCATATGGATTTGTTTGGACCTACATCTGTAAGGAGCTTAAACCATAAGACTTATTGCCTGGTTATCACTGATGATTTTAACAGGTTTAGTTGGGCGTTCTTCTTAAGAACTAATGATGAAACTAGTGGGTTCCTTAAGGACTTTATAAGACAAATTGAGAACCAATTAAATCAAAAAGTTAAAACTATTAGATGTAATAATCGTACAGAATTTAAGAACATGGATGTTATTGAATTCTGTGGGTCAAAAGGGATCAAAAGGGAACTACTTAGTAGTGCAGAACTCCACTACAAAATGGTTAGTCGCTGAAAGAAAGAACAGGGCCCTTTATTGAGGGGTGCTAGAACTATGCTAAGCAGATTCATTTTTACCTAACTCTTTTGGGCTGAAGCGTTAGTTTACATGTTATGTTCTTAATAGGGTATTAGTGACCAAACCTCAAAATAAGACACCTTATGAACTTATAACTGGTAAAATACCAATCATAAGCTACATAAGACCTTTTGGGTGCCATGTGACCATCTTGAATACCATTGATCACCTGGGCAAGCTTAAGGGGAAATCAGATGAAGGGTTTTTAGTTGGGTATTCTTTACAAAGTAAGGCTTTTAGGGTATACAATTTAGAAACCAAGAGAGTTGAAGAAAACCTGCACATAACCTTTTTAGAGAATAAACCAAATGTTGCAAGGAAATGACCAACTTGGCTGTTTGATCTTGATTATTTAACTGATTCAATGAATTATCAAACTGTGAGATCAAATAATCAAGCTAACAAACATGCAGGTCCACAAGAAGCTAATCAAAATGCAGGTACAAAAGAAAATATTAATGCAGGTGATTCTCTAATAGAAGCTGAATCTGCTCAAGACTACTTTGTACTGCCAATATGGTCTTCTTACACTTCAACAGTCAAGAGCTCAAAAGCAAGTGAAGAACCTACCAAGCATCCTGACTTCAAGCAAGTAGATAAGGAGGATCAAGTCTTTTTGGATGAGCTTGAAAGACTTAAAAGGCAAGAACAGGTTGCTAATGATGCAGCTGAAGCTCTCAGGAAGGAGTTTGCCCAAGAAACTGAGAATTTGCTTCTTCAAGCAGGAGCTGCTAAAGCTAACAGTACTAACATAGTAAATACTGCTAGCACACCAGTTAGTACTGCCAGTCCTTATGGTGGACTATCCTTCACTGATCTAGCCACTACTGACCAAGATGATTTAGAAATACCTGCACTTGAGGAAATTTATGCCAATCCTACTGATGGTATTTTTACGAATTCATCTTATGATGATGAGGGTGCAGTGGCTGACTTCACAAATTTAGAACCTGTTGTGAATGTCGGTCCTATTCCCACATCAAGGATCTAAACTCCTTATTCATCTTCAAACTCTAATTTTGGAGATCCACAATCAGCAGTTCAAACAAGAAGCAAAGTGACCATAATTTTGTAAGCCCTATGCTTTTGTAGTTATATTCAAAGCAAAGAGAAATAATCATAAGGACTTCTAGCATTGTTTATTTGCTTGTTTCTTGTCTCAAAGACCCAAGAAGATCTCTGAAGCACTTGGAAGATAAAGTTGGGTTGTAGATATGCAGGAAGAATGCTGCTTATTCAAGTCAGAAGGTTTGGATTCTTGTAGATTTGCCTTATGGGAAGAAGGCAAATTGGAATAATATAGGTTTAAATAATAAAAGGATGATGGAGAGGGAGTTGTGGTAGAAATAGGCAGGTTAGTTGCTCAGGACATTAGGCAAGAGGAAGGGATAGATTATGATGAGGTTTTGCTTCTATGGCATGGATTTGAAGCCATTTGGATCTTTTTAGCTTTGCTTTCTTACATGGGATTCATTAGTTCATCATTGGATGTGAAAACGTGCCTTCCTGTATGGCAAAATTGATGAGGAGGTCTATGTGTCTCTACCTCCAGGGTTTTATAGATCCTATGTATCTTAGAAGGTTACAAAGTAGTGAAAGATACTTATGGTTTTACAGCCAAGCTCCCAGAGCTGGTATTGCTACTTTGATCTACTTTCTTGCTGAAGAATAGTTACATAAGAGAAACTATTGACAAGACCTCTTATTAAGAAGGACAAACATGATAAAATCATATTAGTACAAGTTTATGGGGATGATATTATTTTTGGTTTACAAAGAAATCTTGGGTGATTGAATTTAAGGCATTAATGAAGAGTATTATTTCAGATGTGTTCTTGGGAAAAACTCACCTTCTTTCTTGGGATTACAAGGGTCAAACAGAAAAAGATGGTATTTTTATAGTTCAGGATAAGTATGTTGCAGAAATCCTAAAGAAGTTTGATTTTGCCAGTGTAAAGACTGCTAGCACATCAATTGAGACCCATAAGCCTTTAGTCAAGGATGAGAAAGCTAGTGATGTGGATGTACATCTATATAGATCCATGATGGTTCTTTAATGCTACTTGATATTTCTAGGGCCTGATATTATATTTGCTGTCTGTGCCTTGTTCTAGGTTTAGGTCATTCCAAAGACTTACTCATCTAAGTTGTTGTTAGTGTATCTTTAGGTATCTAAAGGGCAAAACCCCAAACTGGGCCTCCTTTGGTATCCTAGAGTAGTCCTCATTGACCTTGAAGCCTACTCACAGATAGTGACTATACTGGAGCTAATCTTGACAGAAATCCAACTGCGAGGTTGTCAATTTCTTGGCAGGAGACTTATTTCTTGGCAATGCAAAAAGCAGACAATTATGGTACTTTCTACTACAGAGGCGAGAATCTGTTTGCTGCTGCAAATATACTGTGTGGCTAGTTATTTTTGGTTTCAAATCAAATGTTTAGACTATGGGTTCAATTTCATGACACAAAAAGATCTACATTGTATAATGAAAGTACAATATGCATTGTAAGAATCCAGTATATCACTCCAAAACAAAGCATATTTACAATTAGGCACCACTTCATTAGGGTTTTGCTCTATGAGAATTATATTATCCATGTGCTTAAAATACACACTGATGACAATGTAGCTGATCTTCTAACCAAGGCATTTGATGTTAGCAGGTTTCATTTCTTGGTTGTTACAATTGGGATGATCAATCCATAAGTTGCATTAGTTAAGGGGAGGCAATATGATTTGTTGTATAGTTTGTATGAAGTGTTCAGTGTGCAGACGCATTTTAACCATAAGTGACGAATTTCAAGAAGTTAATTGGGTTTTAAAGAGTCATTGGGAAGAGCTTTAGATGGTACTGAAGCAGTGCTGTTGCCAAAATTGTTCATTCTTTGGTTGGAAAAAGTTAGTACCGACAGTGCAAATTTAGTACCGTTGGGCAAAGATAGTACCGCTATAGAGACGTTGAAGAAAATGCCGCCAAGGGTATAAAGTGTACATTGAAACGGTTTCTTTGATTCTAGGTTTGCTAAACCTATATAAACCCCATCTCAATTGCATAGTTCACTCACGTAATCTCTCTCAAATATTTTCTTTCATTCAAGCCCTAATCTCTCCCTCACCGACGATCTCCATCTGGTTGTTACTTGGAATGTGCCCTGACAACAACTATGGTCGGATATTTGGAAAAGACTGCTGGGATTGCAGAGTTTCATGAGTTATTGACTTTCATTGCGCCGAAGTCTATTCACACTGCTCTCTCTGTAAGTCCAGTAGTCTACGACTAACATATGTTGAAAACAGTTTTGGATGTCTGCTAAATCCAAAATAATCAACAATGTCAGGTATATTACTGCCAAAGTAGCTGGCAAGCCTGTGTCTATCTCTGAAGCATCAATAAGAAGTGATCTTCTTTTTGATGATGCCGATGGGATAGATTCTCTACCTAATCAGGCTATTATTGATGCTATACAGGCTCATGGGTTTTTTGTGTGGGGGTTTTATTTGTTCTAACATTTAACAAAGGCTTTGTTTTCACCCAATGGGTGATTTCTTTTTCATACAATGAATCTTTGTATAGTTCAATAAAGCACCTCTTGGATCAATTTCCCACTAACGTTGCCACTGTTGTAATTTGCTTAACATCTGATCAGATATTAATTTTTCTAAATTAATTTTTGATGGTATGCTTAGACACTTAGATGCAAAAAATAGTTAGTACCGTTTAAGAGACATGTATGAGATATTGTAGGAAAAGATATGTATTATCTTTTACGCGTTTTGTAAGTCTGTTAGGGTTTATCCTTGGTCTATAAAAGGAACCCTACGGCATTAGAGAGATAACAATTGATAACACACAGATCTCATCTCATACAATCATATCTCATAGTTAGTAATCTGTAATCATATTAGCAGATTAATAGAAATCAAAGTTTAGTATTCATTATTCTTCTTAATACTATTGTGTAGATTCCGCATATACAATAAGTATTCATAGTCAGTGTTTCTCTATAGTCAATATATATTTATACAAGTTGGCTATCACCCTTAGCAGGCTGCAAGGATCTGTTCAGTTTGGGACTCACAAATATTAATTTTGCAAAAATGAAATGAATCGGGGCACGTCATAATATTTATGATGTCCAAAATGCTTAACGGTCGCGCGGTCAAACGTTGACTAGCAAAACGCCTAAAAATAATAATAATTTATCAATTATGTTCGTAATAAAATACGAAAATAATTATTTACGACAAATAAAATTTAAATGTCGACGTTTGTTTACACGAATTTATAAAATAATAATTATGACGTCGAATTCGCAATCGTCATACGCGTCGTAAAACAAGAGAAGAACATTCGTATTCACTAAGAAAAGAATTGTTATTAGGATCTCTCCTCTCTTTTTCTAAGTACCAAATCTCTATTGTAATCTAATATAGTTTTTAATAGCATATATATATATATATATATATATATATATATATATATATATATATA
>BQNB010045018.1:0-44542 GCA_026074375.1 Tanacetum coccineum
GGCAATGTCTAGTCGACTAGAAGTGAGATACATAAGTCCCCCAATCATACTACGATATTTAGTTTGATCAACTTGGGTACCCTGTAAATCTGAATCTAGTTTGACAGTAGCCATTGGTGTACTAATTGAATCACATTTTTCCATTCCATGTTTCTTAAGAAGATCCAAAGTATATTGTGATTGACATATGAAGATTCCTCGGGGGGATTGATGAACTTGAAGTCCTAGAAAGAACTTCATTTCACCCATCATTGACATTTCAAAATTATCTTTCATAAGTTTTGCAAATCTATTTGAAAACACTAGATTTGTTAACCCAAAAAAATTATGTCATCGACATAGATTTGAACAAGTAAAATGGCATCCCTGTATCTTCTCATATACAATGTCAGATCGACAATACCTTTTGTGAAATGGTGTTCGATTAAGAATGAGGAGAGCTTGCCATACCAGGCTCTAGGGGCTTGTTTGAGACCGTACAGAGTTTTCTTAAGACGATAAATGTGATTAGGAAAGTCCGGATCTACAAAACCGTCAGGCTGACTTACAAAAACTTCGTCTTTCAATGGACCATACAGGAATGCCGTCTTGACATCCATTTGGTAGATAGTAAAGTTCTTATGAGTCGCGTATGCCACAAATATTTTGACAGATTCGAGTCTTACAACTGGTGCAAAAGATTCCTTAAAATCGATACCCTCCTCTTGATCATAACCCTTAGCAACTAAACGAGACTTGTTTTGAATAATTGTGTTTTTAGCATCAGTCTTGTTTTTCAAAAGCCATTTGACTGCAATTATGTTCCTGCCAATCGAGCGTTCAACAAGTTCCCAAACATCAAGGCGTTTGAACTGGTTCAACTCGTCTTGCATGGATTCAATCCAGCTGTGATCGAGCATAGCTTCCTTGATGTTTTTCGGTTTGATAGTACTCACTGTTAACGCGTACATGCACATTTCAACATCTGTGTGAAGTGTATATCTTATCATTGCAGGCTTAAAGGGGTCACCAATCACTCGTTCAATTGGATGATTCTTAGTCCATTTGTCAGTGAAATGATGTGTTTGGTAGACCTCGTGCATATTTGACGGATCTTGAAATGTTGAAGATGACTCGGCTTCTTCTAACACAGGAGTATGAAATGGATTGTAAAACTCATATCTATCAAATGATGCAACGTCTTCTTGAGCTTGTTCATTGGCATTCTCAGTCGAGGCTGGAGTTGTTGCTTCGTTAGCAATTGGTTCTTCTGATGAAGATACTATTTGAGGAGCTTCATCTTCTTCAATGACAATTGAAGATAATGAAGGAATGTCTTCGTTATCAAGAGTATTTGCAGCGGAATCATTTGACCTTTTTGAAGTTCTCTTCACATAGTATTCTTCATACAAAGGACCGAACAAATTATCCAATTCTTCTTTTGACGGTACTAATTGAGAATCTTCCAATGAATCTTGAAAATTCGAGTAGTTGATTCCGGGTCCTGAATTTTCGCATTCAGAAGATATAGCTGTAAGTTCATCAAATTTGACATGGATCATTTCCATTATCTTTATGGTTTGGCGGTTATAGATATGAAATCCTCTTGATGACTCGAAATAACCAATAAAGATCCCAATGTCAGCTTTTGGTTTCATTTTCCCAAGATCATCACGATCATTTGTTGGATAACAAAGAGATCCAAACACATGAAAGTATTGAATATTGGGTTTTCGTCCTCGAATCAGCTCATAAGGAGTCTTGTTGTATCGTGTGTGTACAATAGAGCGATTCTGAGTAAAACAAGTGGTAGCAATAGCTTCCGCCTAAAGAAATTCTTGAGATTTAGAAAAGATAAGCATGGTTCGAGCAGCCTCGACTAGTGTATGATTTCGACATTTAACAACACCATTTTGTTGAGGCGTTCAAGCAATTGAAGTTTTATAAACAATGCCTAACTTTTCATAAAATGCCCTTAATTTCTTGTTTTTGAATTCGGTTACATTATCAGTTTGAATTGTCAGAATTTGAGCCTTTAGATTCCTTTGAACTTGATTAACAAAATCGATAATCATATCTGGAGCCTCATCTTTGGTACGAAGAAAATATACCCAGGTATACCCAGAATAATCATCAACGATCACGAGAATATATTTCTTGCTATTGATACTTGCGACTCTTATTGGTCCACACAAATCCATATGAAGTAATTCGCGTTTGGATTCTGTGCTTGGAATCAATTTTAAGAACTCAGTACATGCTGAGTAAACATCCCTTTTGTCTTAGCTTTTTCATAGCTTTAATGTGTTTCAAAATGCTTTTTAATTAATGGTTTAAGTAGCTGATAGTATGGGCTTTAAGTTTTTGCAAATCATTTTTTATAATGTTCCATTTACTTTTTTAAAAATAAGCTTGAAAACTGGTCATTGGGTTGTTTGGTTAGTCTAAGCAGTCAAACTGCTTATTAGCTTTTAACTCATTCTCAGCTTGATCTTTTAGCTTAATTTGTTTCCTAGTTGTGAATCAAGAGTAGATTAATGTCTGTTTTAGCTTAGTTAATCATTTGCTTGCTCATTGTGCTTAAAAAAATGCACCAGTTTAGTTTTTTTTTCCTTTCCGTAGTGTAAAAACAATTATGTCAACTTTACTAGTGCTTATTCCAGCTTATTTTGACTTTGTACAAAAAGTCACTTTTTTAATTTTGTTTGATTTTGTCTGTTTTATTAAATTGTAAAAAGAAAGATGAAAAAAAATTATTTTCAAAAAAAAGGGAGGCACAGGGGTCGAACCTGTGACCTCCCCTTTATATAGCCAGCGTCCCACAAACCCACAACTTAACCATTGTGCTACATTAGCTCATCCATTAGCATTTGGACATATTAATCTTTTATACTAGTTTTCTCTTTTTAGCTATTCAGACTTTGACTGCTTATTTCCGGCTTATTTATATGCCAAATTTTCAAGCTTTTATTTTTCTTTAATTAAGCATCTTTCAAAGTATTTTTCTGTATTTTTTCAGATTTTTCCATTTACGTTTGATATTTTTAATTAATTTTTCTTTTAAAATCAGTTTTTAATTCATAATAAATAAAATAATAATCAAAAAAATAAAATTCTTTTTTTTATTTTTCTTTTATCATTTAGGACCTAGGAAAAATAGTTTTACTTTCGTAGGGTCATTTTTGCAAAATTTCATTTTTTAAAGAACGGGATTAAAACCCCGTTCTCGTTTTCGCGTTTTTGAGCTTAATTTAACTCCGTTTTCGTTCTAGTTTTCTTTATTATTACTTTTTAGTCAATTAATATTAGGAAAAGTAAAAAAAATCACTTTAGGATTTAAATTTAATAAATTAGGTTTTTAGTCACGTTCGTTTTTAATTTCCGTTCTCGATTTTTGTGAATTAAGCCTAATTGCCTATAATTTTATGCTCCCCATATGACTTTAGGATTTCATTCTTTTATGCCTTATTATGCTTCTCGTAAGATTTTAAGTTTATTATTTACAACTTGTATGCTTTTCCGAAGTTTTAGGTTTAAATCCCCGTGCCTATTTATTATTTTCCCGTAGATTTTAAGTTCACCTTAATTAAATTGCATTAATATCCATAGTTTTAGAAAACCCATTATAACTTTGTTATTCAAGCATCCAATTGTCAAACCAGTAACATAGCCGTCAATTTCACGCCTCGTTGGGAGAACGACCCGGGAGATTTCTGATCTTGTTTTGGTTAAAAGCAATTTCTTTAAAATCTCTTGGAATACTTACTACTTATCATTGAATTTTGAGATTTATTTATTATATATATTATACATTTATTATATTATATATATAAAGAAGAAAATCTGTTGTACCCACCTAGTGGGCCAAAAATTAGTTAAGAGATTTTCTTCTTTATATATATAATATAATAAATATATAATACATATAATAAATAAATCTCAAAATTCAATGATAAATAGTAAGTATTCCAAGAGATTTTAAAGAAATTGCTTTTAACCAAAACAAGATCAAAAATCTCCCGGGTCGTTCTCCCAACGAGGCGTGAAATTGACGTTACGTACTGTTTGACATTGATGCTTGAATAACAAAGTTATACGGGGTTTTCTAATACTATAGGAAAATTAATGAATTAAACTAAGTGAACTAAAAATCTACGGAAAAACATAAATAGGCACGGGGATGTAAACTAAAACTATACGGAAAGCATAAAATAAATAATAAACTAAATCTACGAACCTAATAAAGCCAATAAAAATGAAAATCCTAAGTCTATGGGAGCTAAAATAAAGGCAATTTGGCTTAAAACACAAAAACGAGAACGGAAATTAAAAACGAACGTGACTACGAAAAACTAATTTTATTAAATTTAAATCCTAAAGTAATTTTTTTACTTTTCCTATATTAATTGACTACAAAGTAAAGAATAAATAAACTAGAACAAAAATGGAATTAAATAAGCTTAAAAACCCGAAAACCGAGAAAAGGGTTTTTATCCCGTTCTTTTAAAAAACGAAATTGTGCAAAAATGAGCCTATGCAAGTAAAACTATTTTTTCCTAGTCCAAATGATAAAAGGAAAAATTTTTAAAAAAATTTTATTTTTTTTTTGATTTTTGAATTATCATTAGGACTAGGAAAAATATTTTTACTTGTCGTAGGGTCATTTTGCAAAATTTTTGTTTTTTTAAGAACGATTAAAACTCGTTCTCATATTCGTTTTTTTGAGCTTAATTTACTCGTTTTCGTATCTAGTTTTCTTTAATCGTACTTATTTATCAATTAATATTAGAAAAGTAAAAAAAAAAAATCCACTTTAGATTAAATTTAATAAATTAGGTTTTTAGTTACTTCGGTTTTAGTTACGTTCGTTTTTAATTTCCGTTCTCGTTTTTGTGATTTAAGCCTAATTGCCTTAATTTTATGCTCCCATAGACTTAGAATTTCATTTTTATGCCTTATTTATGCTTCCCGTAGATTTTAAGTTTATTATTTACCTTTGTATGCTTTCCTGTAGATTTAGGTTTAAATCCCCGTGCCTATTTATGTTTTTCCCGTAGATTTTAAGTTCACCTTAGTTTAAATTTGCATTAATTTCCCATAGTTTTAGAAAACCCATTATAACTTTGTTATTCAAGCATCCAATTGTCAAACCAGTAACGTAGCCGTCAATTTCACGCCTCGTTGGGAGAACGACCCGGGAGATTTTTGATCTTGTTTTGGTTAAAAGCAATTTCTTTAAAATCTCTTGGAATACTTACTACTTATCATTGAATTTTGAGAATTATTTTTTATATGTATTATATATTTATTATATTATATATATAAAGAAGAAAATCTCTAAACCAATTTTTGGCGCCGCTGCTGGGGAGGTGTGTTGTGACAATATCGTTACGGTTTGACGATTAGTGCCTTGGAGAACCTTCCTCGTGAAGTTATTGTTTTCCGTTTGTGAATATTTTTCTTCTTATTATTATAAATAAATACAAAAATTACAAAAATAATTTTCACTTTTCTTTTATTCAGTATAATTATAAAACAAAAAAAATCAAAAATATAAAAACATATAGTCTAATTAAAACTTTGGGGGTTGGGTGTTGTGGTTGTTGGTTTTTTTTGTTGTTTTTTTGTGTGTGTTTAGAGGTTGTTTTGTTTGGGGTTGTGGTTGTGTGGTGGGGTGGTAGTGTTTAGAGTGGTTTGTTGTGTTTGTGGGTTTGGGTTGTGTGGGTTTGTGGGTTGTGTGTGTGTTGGTTGGGATTGTTTTTGGTTTGGGTTTGGTTGTTGTTGTGTTGGGTTTTTTTTTTAGTTTTGTTTTGTGGTTTTGTTGTTGTGGTGTGTGGGGTGGTGGGGTGTGTGTTTTGTGGGGGGTTGTTGGGGGGGGGTGGGGTTGGGGGTTGTTGGTGTGTGTGGGTTGGTTGTTGGGGGGGGGGTGTTTTTGGGTTGGTGTGTGGGGTTTGTGTGGGGTGTTGGGGGGTGGGTTGGTGGTGGGGGGTTTGTGGGGGGGTGGGGGTGTTTTGTGTGGGGGTTTTTGTTGTTTGGTGGGGGGGGGGTAAAAATCATCATCAATATAATGCTTTCAACTGAAGCATTATCATAATAAGTTCCCGAACAAAAGATTTAAAACTTGCCTTTGTGTCACTTGTGAAATACGGCTCACCTTTAAGAGATTAACAAACTATAAGAGGGGTATAAGGAGGGTTGTTCCGAGGAACTACGACCCTAAAGGAGAAAGGTTTTTAATAGCTCCGCGCTTTCCTACTCCTCCGCTCCTTTGTGCGTTTTTCTTTTAAAGAGCTACCGTGAAGCAAGTTGATTATCGGTTTAAGTTATTCAATCTCGTTTTGTCCGTTAATAAAATATGATGTTTAAGAAACCTAAAAAAACCAAAAATAATCTCCTTTAACCTCTTTGCCATTTAATTCTTCTTCTTATCCCTCTATTTTTAATTCTTATGGCGTCCCTCGATTATCGTTTAAATCCTCTTTACACGATTATGGAGTGTTCGTCTTGTGGAGCTTTGTACAATAAATCATGTGGTTGTTCAAAAGGAGGTCTCGTAGACAAGTTCGTTCGTGATCCTAATAAAACGCCCGACTCGTCTCAACGACCTCCTATACTTTGTGCAAAGTGTGGAAACCCGGTTGAAGGTCCATCTTGTCAAGGATGTGCTCTATGGCGGAAGAAATTAAAGGAAGTTTGGTTTACAACTTGTCATGAAAATGGAATTAACCAAGACCTTCTAAACACTTCTGAGTCATCCGATGACGATACCAACGTTGTTAATGCTCCTCGAGAGCCATTCGTTGTCAAACAGGACCCCGGTGAAAATTCCTCGCAAAGTCCTCCACAAATTAACCACAATTGTTGTTACGAGTGTGGTGATTCGTTAGATGGAATCTTTTGTCAACAATGCACTTGTAAGTCTTGTGGGAAAGGTGCTCACATTGGTTATAATTGTCCACCGAAAGCTCCGATTATCTCTAATCCGGAACCATGCAATCAAACCATTGATGAGCTCCCACAAACTTTGCCAAGTTTTGATCCGACGTGTCATTCCGAAAAAGAAAATTCATTACCTTACGTTTCAAAACCTAACTTTGTTGATGATTCTCCTAACGTTTTCAACCCACCTCCACAACCTCCTATCTATTCTTGTGAATTTTGCGGGAACGATGCTCGTTATGGTCACTATTGTACACCTCAAGTTCCGTTTATCTATCCGGAACCGTGTTACAATCAAGACTTTAATTTCCCGCAAGATTTTCATGATTTTCAACAACAATATCTTTGTTGTGAAAATTGCGGGGGTCCTCATGAGACTTTTCAATGTCAACCGATGAATGAAGACTATTATCATGAGCAAAATCCGTGCTATGATTCTAATTCTTTCGGTTTTGACCAATTTCAACCCCCGCAATATACCGTCAATCATCCAATCTTCATGTTCCCAAAATAGCCTTCTCAATTCTCAAAATGAGTTTCTCAATTCTCAAAATAAGCTTATGGAGCAAATGACATCCATGTGTGATATGGTTGGTCAATTTATACAAAAGACTGGAAAAGAAAGCGAAAATTGAAGAAGAGCAAGCGCGAAAGAACGATATTGAAGATTCCCTTGCTATGATGATGACGATGACGAGGAAGTCTATACCTTTGAAAGAATTATTATTGTTGTACTTCCTCCGTATGTTGCAATCACCCCGTTTATTTAACCAAGGACCCGTTGACTCTCTCATAATTGAGGATGGACATCTTGACACTATTTTAGAAACGGAATCGGACTGAATTAATACTGTCAGATGCGTCGAGACCTTGTCCAAATCCCAAGTGAGTCCGAAGATTCTTCCGAAGGTGAGTGTGATTAGCCTCCATATGATGATTCCTCAAAGAATCATGATCTTACTTTCTCTAACCCTCTCTTCAATATCGATAAAGATTTTACCTCTAGTGATGAGTCATTTTCCGAAGAGAACGTTCTAAATAAGAATTTTAAAATTTTCTCTAATCCTCTCTTTGATCTTGATGAAGAAATCACTTCCACTAAGGTTGATCAAATTGATGATGAGGTGTTAGAAAATACCAATTCAATTCCACCGGGAATTGAATATCTTTGTTTTAATGTCGAATCCGATCTTTTAGAATCTTTGCTTCATCGAGATACTTTGATTAATGATTCTCAAAAGATCGATTCTCTTATTGATGTGTTCGTCGGTGAACTCACTCTTCCCCACTCAATTCCACCGAGAATTGATGATATCAACCTTGATCCGGAGGGAGATACTTTGTTTTTGGAAAGTTTGCTTTACGATAACTCTTCTCCCCGCCCTTCGGAAGAATTTAATTCTGAAAATCCTACCGAGTCTTTCTCTCCATCTCCTATCCCGGTCGAGGATAATGACTCTCTTATGTAGGAGATTGACATTTTTATTGATGGTGATGACTCAATACCACCGGGTATTGAGAGTGATGATTTCGACTCGGAAGATGACGATAATTCTACCTCCCGTCCCGAGTTCGAATCATTTCATGTTGATTATCCCGATTCGGGAGATTCAACCATTGATGTGGTGGAAGACATCCCCGTTGATGTGCCTAATATTTTTCCCACCCATCCCGCCCTTCTTATCGATTTTGACTTCATTCCTTCTAATTATCTCGGATCCGATCTTGATAATTCTTCTCCTTCTAGAGATAGAAACAAGATTTACGATCCGAGGATATGCATTGAAGTCGAATCCACGAGAATTCTTGCTCCTTTTCCCCTCGTAATTGATACTTTACTTACATTTTAATCCGAAAATGAAGATAAAGTTTTCAATCACGATGTTCTTGCTTATAAGGAGAAATCTCCTCCTTCTTCATCACATCGGGGCCTTAAAGCTTTCCAGCTCATTTCTGATAGCCCGATGTTGATTCATGGAGACAACACTCCTAATTTGGGTGTTCGTCATCTCCATTTATATCCCCCTTGACAAGCTCAAGTATGGGGGGATCGGGTCAAGCTAAGTGACCTAAAACAAGCGCTTCATGGGTGGCAACCCATGCTTATCCTTTCTATCTTCTTTATAAATTGCTAACAAGTGTTTTGTGATGTGCGGAGGCTCGCCTCTTCCATTATCCGTGTTTTGTGTTTTGTGGTTTATTGTCTAGGATTTCCCGGATTGTGATGACTCTCGTGCTCGCGGTTTTGTCCTCCGATCACTCGGTCTTCACATCCTCAGCTTCATTTTGGGAATCCAATATCCTAATCTTATCGACTAACGTTTATCTTTAAGCATACTTAATAAACGGCTTAGGATTTGCGTAGAGACCCTTCTTAAAACATTGAGGACAATGTTTAATTCTAGTATGGGGGGATCTTCGATTTGATTGTGCCTGCAGCCGTTGTTTTCACGTAATCCCGTTTTTACCACCAAAATTCTAAAAAAAAAACGAAATAATTTTAAAAATAATATTAGTGTTATGTCACAATTTTGAGTTTCTGCTGGGTAGAATAAGATAAATTTTGAACCACGATCGAGCGTGTTTGACCTCTATCCGCTTGTTCCTTAACTTCAGTAACGTATGCGCGAAACTTGCGAAGAACAAACAGTGATAGAGTTAAGTATGAGTTGGATGCTAAACAAGGATTATTTGGAAATCTTAAGAGCTCATGTGTGTAATTTGTGGCTTTTTCTCCCATAAGCTTCTAACCGGATTAATATACGTGCTATTTTTGGAGATTAAACTTAAATCAACAATTTTTATGTAGTATATAGCAAAAATTTTAGTCTTAGTTCAAACTTATACTTGAATTTTTCAAAAAGAAGTCTTCTCTATAATAAAAAAAATTGATAATATGTTGAAAA
The DNA here is from genome assembly GCA_026074375.1 of Tanacetum coccineum. NCBI lineage: Eukaryota > Viridiplantae > Streptophyta > Magnoliopsida > Asterales > Asteraceae > Tanacetum > Tanacetum coccineum. The sequence goes on from BQNB010045018.1 coordinate 9,825, forward strand.
ATGAAAAAATAGGAATAAATATAAACTGTGAGCGATAAAAAGTTTGCTGTATCTTGCCCGGATCACAACCCGATTGTTACAGCCCTTCTAAAGAAATCCATAGTAAAATAATAATCCGAGACAGATAAAAGTTTGCTGCATCTTGCCGGCTCACAACCGATGTTGCAGCCTTCTGAAAAGTCGAGGTTTCAATGCAAAAATGTTTAATATTTACGTGTAATTATAAAAAGATCTCTTTTTGTTAAATTTAAATATGCTTTTGAACTTTGACTATTCTATTTTATAAGCTATTATATACGGGAAACCTGAGAGTTTTTAAAACCTAAGGTCCGTGAGTCCCGATACTAGTCTCTGTGGGGTGTCAAAAGCCTGAGTCACTTACCGAAAGGTTGATGTGCCGAGACGAAAGTCCAACATGGGATGATCTCGCCTTCAAAACTCATTATTCTCGGAGAACGTAAAAGCATAAATTGTGCAAAAAACGTTGATCCATGGTTAAATTCCAAATACACATAGTACCTAAGATATAATAATTGTCGGAGGAAAAAAGATCACAAGTTGCACAATATGAGTAGTGTTAGCATCTTAACTGTTTATTTAACGGATTTCGTTTTAAGCTTGGTTTGGAGCAAGTGAAAAGTCGGGGACAATGAATTTATTCTTTTTGGGGCATTCTCGGATCGAAATGCATCTTGTTCTATGATCCCAAATGGAAATAACGAAAGTCAAATAAGTTAGTTGCTTAAAAAGAAAAGTAAAAAAAATGAGAAAAAGGAAAAAAATGGAAAAAAATATTAGGAATAAGGGTATATCATTTAAAAAATGGTAAAACGGGGCTTCTCTAAACTCTTGATTCTTTAATTCCCCTCGATGAACACTTAGCTACTTTTCGAGGTTATTAGTCGAGGGGGATTGAGATTCTTAGTTTTCTAAGTGCTTACTTATAGCATTGCGTGAGGACACGCAATAGTTTAGTATGGGGGATTTTGGTATGTGTGTAATTACACATACCTTTTACCTAATAAAACGACCCTAAACGACCAAAAACGCACATAAAATGCCATAAATATGCTTGTTTTTGTGTTTGTACTGTGCAGGTACCGGATATTCACTAAAGGACATAAACGAAGCCAAACCGGACAAAACCGAGCACGGAATTGAAAAGAGCGCGAAAAACCGAGGCCAAAGGTACAAAAGGATTGAAAACGGAGCTAAAACGGACATTTCCGGATCGACTCGACAACGTTTGTGCATTTAATGAAGTCAAGACGAAGTCAAAGTCAACCCCGGGATACGGCATTGGAAAAGGCATCGAAAACCGAACCCGAAAACCTAAAATGTCAAAAGTGGGCCCACCCGTACCCACCTAGTGGGCCCGGGTCAGCCCACCTATATACTAAACCCATTTTAAATAAAAGCCCAAAAGTTATAAACTAAAAAAGCCCACAAAACCCTTATAATTTTTTACCCGGCCCAAACAGTAACCCTAAGCCCCATTACCACTTAACAATCGTTAAACCATAAACCCTTTTAACCCAACACCGTTAGTCCTTATGGACTTGTACTGCAATATCACCATACAACCTTAGGGGCTTTTTCTGCCAATATCACAAACTTTCATCCCACCACAAGGACCTTCCCTGCAATACCATTATACAACTTCAAGGACTCAAATTGCCAATCCACAAAACCCTTACCCTGTCTACCCTGTCTATGTTAAACACCCCTTTTCCCGCCACAACCAAAAACCCATCTCCCCCACCATCACGTGTTACTGTTGCACCCCTGCAACATACTGCCAAAAACATCTCCCCAATCCAAAAACAGCTTACCCCCACACACAAAAACCAGCTGGCAATCCCCTATTCACCTATTGGTCAAGGAATAAGACAAAGATTCAAGGGTTAGAATTGAGTTCTTGGAGGCCAAGAAATTTCAAGGGCCAGGATCATGTTTTGTTACCTCTCATAATGAAAACACAACAAGCACACAGCTGAAGACTTTTGCAGCTTATAGTTAACGCCCTAAAAAATATATATATATAAAAAAAAAACCAAAAAACAACAAAAAAGAAAAAAAAAAAAAAAAAATAAAATACAAAAAAAAAAAAAAAAAAAAAAGAAAAAGCAAACAAAAAATAAAAAAAAAAACCCAAAAGGGTAGAAGTATTACAAATATGGGTGTGACAACAAAAGCATACCATAATCATAACACAAGATAAACAGCGGAAGTCTCAATAAATAACCAAAGAAAATAAGTACAATACATACTTAAGTACATAAGTTTCTCAAGGACAGACATATCACAAACGAAATACCCCGAAAATAACGAAATGTCTGAAAAGAAACAATTCATATATCAAAACTAAGATCTCTAGGGTAAGTCCACACTCAGCACTCATAGCCTGAAAGCAACCCCAACTCCTAGCTTAGATACCTGCCGCAGGAAAAGAAAGTGCGGCTGAGCTTACAAAGCCCAGTGAACAGATATATATAATCGAATGCAAAAGATAACGGAAATCAAAGGATACGATACAAGGTACAAAGGATATCACAAGACATGATCAAAGGAATACAAATATAAGGTAAGACAAATCAGAAGATCAAATCATAGTGTAAGGTAAGATGAAATCAGAGATCAAATCAAGTCCAATTACCAAGCCCAAACAAATCATATCATAGTAACCATGGAGTAGCTAGCTCCAAATTGTTGTGAAAGACGTGGAATGCACCCAAACATCAGTCACCAAATATCCAAATATCATAATGTCATAATCCATCGAATACAAAACAAATCTAGGATGCATCCATACGCCCCTTAAACAAATAATAATCTTCATAGTGCACATATAATATCAAATGGGGGACGGTATGAGAAATCACTCACTCACACATGAGTCATGCCAAAGGTGCATCAATGACACGGCCATGTTACCTTCATGGCTAGGAAACAAATAGTGGCTTGGTTCTCAAACTGAAGGGTTCAAAGCAAAGTCATATCAAAGTTCATTTCAAAGGGATCATAGCAAAGGTTCAATGTCAAAGGTTCAAATATCAAAGGTTCAAATATCAAAGGTAGCATAGCAGGGTTCAAATGGAACATAATGACAGATCATATAAGAGAACCAAAATAAAAGGCTCAGAGCAAATGTAGCAAATCACATAAGTAATCAAAGATAGAGAGGAATATGTCATGAGAAACCTTAACGATAAGGTCATAAATATAAATCACACCTTATTCCGAACAAAGCAAAAACCAAAGAAAACACCACATGAATATCAAACATCACTCCCTCTTTTGACCGAACCTAAAGAAATGAGATTTCAAATTACAAACCATTCATTTAAGTAATACCTTCTATTTTTTAGCAACTTCCATTTTTAGAGTAACTTTCTATTTTTAGTAAGTTCCAAAATTAGTAAATATTCATCATTTGAGATTCTATAAGTATTTTGAATAGATTTAGGGACTTAATATGTCAACCTACAAGTTTAAGGGTTAAATATACAAATTTCCATATTTTAGGGTTTAATATGCAAATCAACAGATTTTCAAGGTTAAAAGGTAAATATCAAAGTTTCACATTTTATTCAGATTATACTTTCTATTTTCTGTATTTACAAGTCGAAACCCTTAATTTTACATATTTACACATATTTAGGTCCCTTTGGTTTATTAATTAATTATACAATATCTTTAATTATCCATAACTACAAAAAACAAGTACCTTAATAGGATTCAAATATGACAAAAACATACAATATACATTAAATACAAACCAAACCTTCCACTTTTCAGAATTTAAAATTTTAAGTCCCTCTATTTTTATTAATTTAATTTTCTATTTACTTTATTATATGTAATTAAATAACCATTTTAATCCAAAATAATATCAAAATGACATTTTATACCCCCCAACTTATTTTATACAGAATATATTAAATATAATAACATGTCTAAAACAGACCCCATAGTTTCATAAATTACAAAACAAGTCCTTATACTTTTACATAGCAAATCGGATAACAAATTAATTCACAAAACCCTAATTTATTTTTCCCAATCACAAACACAATTATTTCCCAATCATTAGCATTAAATGCACCTGGAAAAATTATCAAAACCCTAACCCTAATTTTATTTCTCACTTTTCTTTCCTTTTCTTCTTTATTCGAAAATCGGCAAACAAAGGAAAATCCTAAACAATTATTTCGAATCTTTCTTAAATTTTTCCAACAATTTATCTGAGTTATATATAATATAAAAAACCCTAGAAAAATATAAAATCAAATGTACAAATACTTTTTAAGCTGATTTCATAATTAACTAAAAATTAGGGTTTCGAATATGTTTCAATTATTTCGATCAATATAAAATGCATGAACATTTTTCCCAGGTATATTATGGATTAATATGATGATAAATGAGATATAAAAATACCTTTGATGATTCTTGATGATTTTATGATTTATTAGACCCGGTAGAGCTTAATTCGAACCAAATAATAACCACGATCAAACCAAACACTCCACAACCTTCCCACTATTTTTCTCACAATCCTTGACCTTCAAAACACCCTAGAAAAATCGTGCAAGCCCTTGGAAAAATTTATGCCGCCTCCTTTAGGTTTTTAGGGTTTTCGGGATTTTGGTTTTAAGAAATTTACAAATGAAAATGTATAGAAGAATTATAATGGTATTATGCCGAGTTTTAGGGCTTTCAAATAGAGATATAATCAGATTTTAACTTTGCATAATTATTTTGATAATTATCCATATTTTATTTAATTAATTTTGTAATATATAAATAATTAAATTCATATATTTCGGTAATAAATATATATATACAAATATTAATAATTTTTCTTACATAATATAAAGTATTTTGATCTTACATAATTTTCATAATTGCCATATATTGTATTTTCATAATTTCTAACATTTAAATGAATTTTATTTAAGCTTTTATGAAATTTTCTTGCATTAGGGGTATTTTGGTAATTTTACACTTGTTGAGATTTTTAGGTTTTACAAAATGGGGGCTCAATACCTCTCAAAGAGAAGAAGAATATGTGTCCAAATCTGAGTCTGAAGAAGAAAGTAAGAAACGCAAACGGGGCTCAAAAAAACCTATTTCCAAGAAGGAATCAGCTCCAAATTCAAAATAAAAGAAAGAAGCAGCACTAAAGAAGTTTATCGCTGAAAAGAGAACACCAAGGGAAACAAAGAAACGGTCACGAAAACCTTTTCAAGGAAGAAGAAGAAAGATCAAGTGGTTGAAGAGAAGTCTTCAAGTGCCAAGAGATCTGCATCCAAGGAGAAATCTGGTACGAATAATCTCTCTTTCTTACTCTTGTTAGTTCTTTTTTTCTTATGTGTTTGGCTTACAACTCTGTCTCAAGTTGTTCTGATTTGTTTTTTTCTTCTATAAACAAGGAAAAGGGAAAAAGATGTGAAAAAGGATAAACCAAAAGAAGAAACGCTGAAGCCTAGCGATGAAGTTAAAGCTGCAATATCTGAGCTTCTTAAACAAGTAGATTTTAATATGCTGTATAACTGACAACAAGTTTTAGGGTGTGATTAGTTAAAGAAAAAATTTCCTAGTTGTGTGTTTTCATTTCTAAAAAAAAAGAAAGGGAATTTGATTTTCCACAAAACATAGAAAACACATTCATATGATATTGTTTTCTATTCTCAAGAAAACAAAAAAATGTGTTTTTGTAGTTTCCCTTGTTAAGTTGGGAAATACATGTTTGGTGTTTTGTAAGGAATTTTGTTAGAAAACACTAATTTGAACGCGATTTCTGTTTTCCACAAAACATTTTTGTGGAAAAGGGGTGTTTTTCTCTTAACTAAACGCACCCTTAGCTTCTATTGGCTGTCTATTTCCCATTATTTGCTTGTAGAGGAAAATTAACTGCTTGCGGTCGTGGAGCTGACTTCTATATGAAATGTCCTTAGCCTGCCTACACATTTCTTCGGCCATAGAGTCTGTCAGATGTTGATATCTTTACAGACTCCCTTGATCTTGAGCGCTGACCATGTTGCGTCTTTTTTCTTTATCTTGCAGGCAACCTTTACCGACATTCTCAAACTGCTGAGTAAGTATTCTATTTTTATCATATATCATGGTGTTGGGTATTAGTATATAGTTGCTACTAGTAGAGTTCTCGTAAAATTGGTCGCTTGGTTAATGGGTAACGGTTGTAGGTTTTTGTGCATTTCTAATTTCATGGAATAATTAATGCATTAATTATAAACAATATATAACACCCTAGATTTTTCATAACGCTAAACATACATTACAATAAGAAATATATGCATACGTAGATAACATTACTAGATAACATTGTTAGCATGAAATAGATTTAATATAAATTAATGATAATTTTAAATAAACCCACTTGGGATGTACGAGTGAAGTTAGTACTATCTCACAAACTCTTTAACCCTCATCCCATTTTTTTCGTAAAGAGTTCTTTAAAGATTTACAAAAACCAAATAATCTTATCATTTCTTTCTTGTCACTCACAAAAATACCAAACAAAAATCCAAATATCAAGTATGATAGCATGATTAAAAGTGATTGTAATGACATGATTTTGTGGTTGAATGATTTTATCATTTAAGTTGACGTATGCATTCATGTCGTGGTCCGGTGGTGTTTTGTGTGTTTGTTTTATTTCGGGGGGGGGGGGGTGTGGGGGGGAAAAAATAGTATTAGGAGGGGGGGTGGGGGGGGAATAATATTTCTTTCGTTTGGTTCGGATTTTGTTCTAGTTTGAGTGTGTTGTTTCTGTGCCTAGATTCCGTTTATGTTCGTACGTAGGTTTTGGTTTCGATTTCACTTCGTTAGAGGGGTATAGTTGGTGACTTGGTAGAGTTTTGGATTACGTCTAGATGTTCGCGTACGTCGAGGTTTCGGGTTCCATCTTATCTCGTTGTATCTTAGCGTTTGTGGTTGATCTCGAGTTTGGTTTCGGGTTCTGTTGGCATGTTCTTATTATTTTGAGGTAACCTTTGAACTATCTGTTTATCTTAGAATCAATAGACATCGGTATAATAAATTTTAAGTTATTAGTTTACGTAGCTATTATATTTATAAGCGAAGTTAATCGAGTCTTAACAAATGTTTTAAGGATACTACGGTTGATAAAGAAGAAACATTTGCATGAACTAGCTATCGTAATTGGTCCGTAAATATAAAGCATAGTATCACAATGTTGAGTCCAGAAGAAAATTTTGAAACCTTTAAACTTGAACAAATTTGAATGTTTTGATTTACAAGACTTTGGAACGTGTCTAGTTTTATGGCAACAATTATATACTATTATTTTTATGTAGGATGATAGGTCTTGTTTTTAAAATAAAAGAAAAAAATTATAAAAATGATATGGAAGTTTAGAGGCTGTTTTAACGTATGAGATTATAATGAATTTAAGCATATGACAAACAGATTTTTGATAAAGAAGAAGTCCGTAACAGATCACGTCTTTATACTGTACATATCGAAATTGTAGTAATTAAATAGGTTTATAAATAATAGTTGGTTCCTTAATCCGTGTAGATTATTTGAAGAAGGAGTAAGTTGAGTTTTCGAATACGCGTTGGTTTGTTTAAGGTACAGATATTCTATCCTTTCTTTTAAGGATTCTTATGACATTTGATCCGTATCTATTTTCACCTTTGAAATCCCTATTTATGTTTCCCATTCTATGATTCGTTATTCGTTTGCTACCTTGTTTGATAACTTCGTTGAACCCTTTGAATTCGTTTGATATATGCTTCATTTGACATTGCCATGATATGAGTTTACCTGTATGTTTGATCATGACTTTCTTTGGACATCTTATGTTTGCTTCGATATGTTATATAAGCCTTTTGATTTGTTCCGATGCCCGAGCTATTAACTAGCCATGGAGGTACCATGGCCGCGTCATTGTGGCACTAATGGCGTGACACTATCTGTGGCGGTGTGATCAGTCCACGGCGTCCTCATTTTTGTATGTGCTCTTTTATGAACTTGGCCATATATGATTTGATTTGATTATAAGGGGGGCGTATGGATGCATCCTTGGCTAATATGTATAGGATTTGGATATGATTTGGTGCATGGCTTAGTGTGGTGCCAACACCCCATTGCACATTTGTAGGGTACATCTGGAGCTGCAACTCCCATGTACAATTTGATACGATATAATATGTTTTTGATTGTAGGGTCTAAGCATGTGTCATGCTTTAGACATTTGTTTGAGCTCGATGGGCATTTCTTTCGTTTTGTTTGACGATCTGTTTCGTTCAGTTCGTACGATATATGAAATCTCTACTACCAGCTTATGGTGGTTCCATTTCATTTATCTTGCATATTTGATCTATCCGTTTGTTTATATATCTGTTCATATATGTTCACTGAGCTTTTTAGCTCAGCCGCATTTCTTTTCTCTGCGGCAGGTAATAAGAGGGAAGCTGGGTTATAAGTAAAGAGTGCTTAGGAGCTAATATTGGAACATCTTGAGGAACTAGCATACCAGATCTATACTAGAATTTGTTTAGCTAAGGGATTTCGGATTTAATGTTCGTTTGGGAATTTTGCTAACACATTGTATAAGTAAGTCTTCCGCTTGCGTTTATTGATGCTATAAGTGTGACATTGGACCCGTGCTTGGATGGGGTGTTACAGTTATGGTATCAGAGCCAGGTTCGTCTTGTAGAACTTAGGTTATGACCTATGAGGATTGGGTAGACATTTTGGCTTCATCGCATTCTTTCGAATTTCTATCTTAATCTCTGTTGTCTTTGTTGGTTCATTTGTCAATTGTTTAGATGCCTCTTTATCCTTTTCAAAAACTCTTTTGTCCATTCTAGGTGATTTATATGTACGATCTTTTTGTGTTTGTTTTATTTGGTACGGATTCGACGCATTCTGTGGTTCCTTTTACATTCACCAAACATCTTAAAGTTCCGGCTACACTATTAGATCTCGCCTCATCTTTCTATACGCCTATGGGAAATATTATGGTTATTAGTCATGCGTTTAGGTGTTATCCGTTACGTGTTGGTTGTGACATTCGTTCTGCTAATTTGCTTCTTTTGGAAATGAGTGATTTAGATTGGTTGACTGAGCATCGAGCAAACATGTCATCTTTGGCGATTTGAACAATCTTGAATTCATTTACCATGATTCCCGACCTGGTAAGCCCATTAAAATTATATCTGCTCTTAAAGCTCGAACGTTAATTTCTCACGGCTGTGAATGTTTCTTAGCATCAATTAAAGACACTTCATTGGATGGACCTCGCCTTAAGAGTATCCAGTATTTCAAAATTTTCTAGATGTATTTCCTAGTGAATTGCTGGGATTACCACTTGAACGCGAAGTTGACTTCACTATTGAGTTAATTCCTGGTTCTCAACCAATTTCTAAAGCTTCGTATAGAATGACGCCAGTTGAATTGAAAGAGCTAAAAGATCAACTTCAAGAACTTCTAGAACGTGGTTTTATTCGACCGAGTGTATCTCCGTGGGGCGCGCCAGTTTTATTTTTAAAGAAGGATGGTAGCATGAGGTTGTGTATCGATTATAAGGAGCTGGATCGTATTACAGTTAGAAATAGGTATCCACTACCGCGAATCGATGATTTGTTTAATCAACTTCAGGGTGCAAAGTTTTTCTCAAAGATTGATTTGAGGTCTGGTTATCATCAGCTATGTGTAAAGGAGCAAGACGTTTCTAAAACAGCCTTTCGCACTCGTTATGGTCATTATGAATTTCTTGTGATGCCGTTTGGATTGACTAATGCTCCGGCTGTTTTTATGGACTTGATGAATCGTGTCTTTCATGAGTACTTGGACAAATTTGTCATAGTTTTCATTGATGACATATTGGTGTATTCAAAGACGAGGGAGGAGCATGAGGATCATCTTCGTATTGTGTTGGAAATTTTGCGTCAGAAGAAGCTTTATGCAAAATTCTCGAAGTGTGACTTTTGATTGGGGCAAGTGGCATTCTTGGGTCATATTGTATCAGCCGATGGTATTTCTATGGATCCTGCTAAGGTTGAGGCTATCACTAAATGGCCGAGACCGACGACAGTGACCGAAGTTAGAAGCTTTTTGGGGCTTGCGGGGTATTATAGAAGATTTGTGAAAGGGTTTTCACTTCTTGCTTTACCTTTGACGAAACTTATGCGGAAAGGAGAGAAGTTTGTCTGGAATGAAGAACGAGAGAAGAGTTTTAAAGAACTGAAAAGGAGATTAGTTTCTTCTCCCGTACTTACTCTTCTGGAACAGGTGGATACCAAATTTATAGTGATGCGTCAAAGAAAGGTCTTGGCTGCGTTCTTATGCAACATGGTAAGGTTATCGCTTATGCATCGAGGCAACTGAAACCTTATGAGGAAAATTATCCGACACATGACTTGGAGTTGGCAGCAGTCGTTTTTGCTCTTAAGATTTGGAGGCATTATTTGTATGGGGAAACTTGTGACATCTTCACCGATCACAAAAGCCTCAAATATATTTTTACTCAAAAGGAGTTAAATATGAGGCAGAGGCGTTGGTTGGAACTTCTTAAGGATTACGACGCAAATATTCAGTATCATCCTGGGAAGGCTAATGTGGTAGCGGACGCACTAGTAGGAAGAATTCTGGAACTATGGCTTGTCTCAAAATTCAACCCGGGATTATCAAAGATCTAGAGCTCATGGAAGTCAAGTTAGTTGTTCGTGGTTCTGAAGGTTATATAGCTAGCCTTAAAATTGTACCTAAACTTATATCGTGGATCAAGGAAGCTCAGAATGAAGATGGTGAATTATGGTCCGTGTTAGAAAATTTAAAGGAGGGTATGCAGGAATAATGTTAGGTGGACGATCATGGTGTAATATGGTACGGTAATAGATTATGTGTTCCTGACGATTCCTCTCTTCGAGAAGCTGTTTTGACTGAGGCACATAGTTCTCCTTTCTCTATTCATCCTGGTTCTACTAAGATGTATAGAGACTTGAAGCAGAATTTCTGGTGGAATGGTATGAAGCATGATGTGGCTAGATTTGTGGCAAAGTGCTTAACGTGTCAACAAGTTAAAATCAAACATCAACGTACGAGTGGTCTTCTTCAGCCTTTAGATATTCCGACCTGGAAGTGGGAGAAAATTTCTATGGACTTTGTAACGAGGTTGCCTCACACCTTTAAGAAGAATAATGCAATTTGGGTTGTGTTTGATCGGTTAACTAAGTCAGCTCACTTTTCGCCTATTCAACAAGGGTATTCAATTAGCAAGTTGGCAGAGATCTTTTAGCAAGAGATTTTTCGGTTACATGGTACGCCTACATCAATTGTGTCTGATAGGGATCCGTGTTTCACTTCATGATTTTGGAAAGGTTTGCAAAATTCTTGGGGAACGAGACTTAAGTTTAGTACCGCTTTTGACCCTCAGACTGATGGTCAGACTGAACAAACTATTAAGACTCTAAAAGATATTTTTAGATCTTGCATTTGGATCGTATAGGAAATTAAGATGAGTATTTTTGTTTAGTTGAGTTTGCTTACAAAAATAGTTGGCATAAAAGTATCAAGGAGGTTTCTTTTGAGATTTATATGACGAAAGTGTAGAACGACTATTTGTTTGTAATATTAGTAAGCGATTAAGAGATAGTAGCATGAGATATAAGTTAAGATTATTTTTGGTTATGACTTGAGATATAGTATGATAACGATAAGGGCATGTTTATGTGATGCCATTATTATGACGTCTGGCCAACATGATAATAATTACATGACATAGCGTGAACTTATCGGAGTTATAGGATGTCTCTAGGAATGTTTAGAACAATCTTAATAAAGTTGAAGAGCTTGTTATAGAAGGCCAGAATTGGTTGAGGTGAAGAAAAATGAAAAAGTTACCATTGCTAAAGAGAATCTTAAGGAAGCTCGATCACGACAAAAGAGCTATGTCGATCGTTATCAAAGAGCTTTGGAATTTAAACCCAAGGATCATGTGTTTCTTAAGGTATTTTCGTGTAGAGGTGTTTGACGTTTTGGTTTAAGAAGGAAATTAAGTTCGTGATTCATTTGACTGTTCAAAATATTAGATAGAGTTGGTGAAGTTTCGTATCGTTTGGCGTTATTGCCACAATTGCCTCATGTTCAAAATGTGATCGTGCTTTTGATCGAACAGAAAATAGGACGAGTATTTGGGCTTGTTGAGTATGCTTGTAGTAATATTGGCATGAAAGTTAATCAAAGGGGCTTCTTTGAGATTTAAACACCGAAAGTGTAGAACACTATTTGTTTGTAATATTAGAAGCGATTAATCAAGATATTATCATGAAATATAAGGAATATTATTTCTGTTATGACTTGAAATAAGAGTATATAACGATAAGGGCATGACTATGATGTCATTATTAGGACTCCGCCATCGTGATAATAATTACATATAATAAATGTGAACTTATCGGAGCATAGGATGCTTAAGAAGGATTTAGAACAAACTTATGAAGTTAAAGCTTATTATAGAAATCCAGATTGGCGAGGTACGAATAAAAAAAAACACCAAAGAACTGTTGGTCGTCATCAAATGAGTCTGGAAATTTAAACCAGGGATCATGTTTCGTTAAGGTACTCCGTGTAGGCGTTTGAACGTTTTGGATAAAATGAAATTTAGTCCGCATGTACTTGGTCCATTTGAAATCTTAATACAGTGGTGATGTTTCGTAGGTAAGGCATTATCGCCATAATTGCTACGTTTTCATAAGCTATTCATCTATCTCGCTTAAAGGTACAACGAATCATCCTTCTGTTATGTGTATCCTTAGCTATGAGTTTCGGAAGATTTATATTTTTGTTGAGGAGCCTAAGGCATTTTAGATCGTTAAAGCGAGTCATGAAAACTAAAACCTTCCGTTTTGTAAAGTTTTTTTTTTGAAAAGAATCATTCTAACACGTGAGCTACCTGGGAAGACGAAGAAGTTATGCAGACTAACTATCCACATTTCTTTTCGTAATTTGGTACATTTCTGTTTTAGTTTCGACTTAAATTTTGAGGACAAAATTTTTTTAGAGGGGAAGAATTATAATACCCTAAAATTAAAACTATAAAGTAATAATTATGATAAGAATATTATAAATATTAAATAAAACTAATCTACTAGTTATCAACTCCTACTAGTAAATAAAGTGAACATCTGATATAATAAAAAAAAGATGATATCAAATTCAAATAGCAAACATGTTATTATATTTGGTTTTGAGAAATACTCGTCAAGTAACCACCTCAAAATCCCATATTACATCCTCATATCCGCGCTACACAATAAGAAACGTTTTTATCGTCCATAAACTCAAATCTCAATAAAACCTAAACAATTTCCAAAATAAAACTCCTCCTGATATAAGTTATAGGAGTACGGTTTTATTTGGGGCCACATCATTACTCAAACTCTGGTAGATCCATTGTTCGTTGGTTTCATTTTGTCCATTCGTTGTGTGTATTGTTTCGTGATTGTATTAAGTTCGCGATACGGTTAACTATTCGGTGCACAATGTATGGGTTAGATACCTCCGTATCCAAGTGTTTTCCACGTTAACTTTGCTTGTGTTCGGGTTCGTTCTGGCGTGGTTCGTGTTAAACTCGTTTTCAGTTCGTGCAAAGGTTGGAAAATAGCATGAATTAGCTTGGGTTCAGGTAAGGCATTATTCAGAGGGTTGTGATCATTGGGTTGTGTTCGAGTAGTTCATTTTGTCTTATTCGTTGCGTGTATGGTTTTTTGACTGGATAAAGTTAAATGGTTACTCACAGTTTCGTCTCGATCATATCACTGAATCTTAGGTTCGTTTTTTGAAGCCTTTGTGTTTATGTTCTTACTTCAGTTTGTCTACCACTAAGGTATATATGTTGAATAATATTTCATACGTAATCATGCATTGCATATAAATATTAGGTTGGAAATAAGAAAACTTAATCTGTAAAACATGTTAATCGAAATGTGCATGCATGGTTATATTTGACCACATATATGTAATCTATAATAATATCATACAAAATTAGTATTGTATTTATAAAAATATTTTAAAATGAACAATTTATATCCTATAACACATTATAACATAAATGATGTTTGAGTATATATCAAGTCGAGAGCAGTTATTTAGTTGAATTTCTAAAACACAAGTTAAATTGGTAAGTCTTTTGTATTGAAAATTCATTGTATTTTATAGCTCATACCAAGTACTTTTTGGAATTTATATAACCGTATCATGTTTACAAACTATTTGAGTAAGAAGTCAGTACAATTTACCCAGGAAATAAGGAGCAAAATAAAACCTATATAATACATTATTATTAAGAATTAAATAACTATTCGACACCAAAGACAAAGAACATTTTATCAAATTGTTAATACATACCAATTTTGGAATCCAATTAGATAAATCGAAGATGAGTAATTGTGTTTTGCAGGGTGGGCGTTGCATTACTCCTATGTACAAATATCTATCCTTTCTTTGTAAGATCTTATACTTTTGTCCTCTGTATCTAATTGCCTTGTTGGAAATCTATTTTTGTTCCCCATCCCTACGATCGATTCGTTTGCTATCACTATTTGATAACTTTGTTTACCTTTAAATACGTATTGATATAGCTTCATTTGACACGCCATGAATAAAGTTTATTCGTGATGTTTATCATACCTTCTTGGATATATATTACAATTGCTTGATATTTTAAGACCTTTCAATTTGTTTCGATGCCTAAGCTATTAACAACCCATGAGGTACCATGGCCCGCTCATTATGGCACCAATGCGTGACACTATCATTCGGTTGGATCAGTCCCACAAAGTTTCCCATTTTATGTGTGCTCTTTATGCACTTGGCCATATATGATTTTGATTTGATTTGTAGGGCTAGGATGCCTCATAGCTAATATGTGTAGTGTTGGGATATGCATATTTGGTGCATCTTAGTGTGGTGCCAACACCCCATCGCATATTTGTAGGGTACATCTGGAGCTGTAGCTCCCATGTAAAATTTGATACGATATGATATACTTTTAATTGTAGTCTAAGCACTGTCATGCTTTAGACATTTGTTTGAGCTTGGTGCATTCAGTATGTTTTGTTTGACTATCTGTTTCATTTCAGCTCTTATGATATATGAAATCTCTGCTACCAACTTATATTTCCATTTTTGTTTACTTTCATATTTGATCCTTCCGTTGTTTATATATCTATTCATGATCTGTTTCACCTGACTTTTTACTCAGCCGCATTTCTTTTCCTCCGCGGCATAATAAGAGGAAGCTTGTTATGAGTGAAGAGTGCTTAGAGTCTCTTAGTGGACCAAATGGATGATAGTTCCCCATTTCATTTAAATGTCTTTAACTTTAAATTTGATTTGGTCCTCCGCTTAAACTCTGTATTGGATTTATTTTCGTTGAAGGACATTATGTTACTAGACCTATAATTCTTTTGTATTGTTAAGAGCTTTGTTAAAACCATATTTTGTAAAAAAGTCTTCCGCTTTTGCGTTGTTTTGATGCAAAAGTGTACATTGGCAACGCTCTGATGGTGTTACAGTAACTTTCTGAAATTTATAACTAGAAGGGCTGAAAATGTTATTATTCCAAAGATATAACTACAAGGGGCTGTTTTGCCAAGTTCTAAAGTTAAAGGTTTAAATTACATATACTTTATATATAAAGGACTAAACTTGTAAAAGTTTATAAATCAAGGGTATATATTGCCATTTTTGCAAACTTAAAAATATAAAATATAATATTTTTATATAAATTATAAAAATATATATTAATATTATAAGACTCAATTTTATTAAAACCCGATACATTTATCGCAATTAATCATCGATCGACGCATTATAAATCAATTACGTTATATGTCTAACGTATTTTATCATTAACTAGCTTTTGAAGAAACTTAAAATCTTATCGTATCACGTACTAGGAATTCATATGAGGGGTTTCCATTTGTATTTGTTTTACGAGTTCGCTGGTTTACGATTAAAGTGCCCTGACTCCCCTCAAAAACCCCCGAACTTTTATCTGCAGACCTCTGAATTATGATAGCCCGAACAGTGATACAATAATTCCATAAGTTAATAAATCAAATATGTATGTTAAACTCTGTAAAATTTTGAAACCTAATCAATCAACTAAACTTGACATATAACCAAGCTGCGTGACGAGAGCCGTTACCTTTCACTTGATATACTTTTTCCATCAATCTGAATTTCCCTGTTAAGGTGAGTTCATAGCCTCGCATTTTAAATCTTCTAATGTTTTCATAAACCCGCGAGGGGGATACATGCTATAAATCTTGAATACAAGTTTTTTTCCAACTGTATGTTATTCTGATATATTATTGCCTAAGTCCTTACTTTTGCCATTAAGACCCCACTATCATGAACTATTAATTACTTTTAGGAGTAAGCGCGAATGCTGTGAATAGATCTATTTGGGACTGAACTCCCCCATTGGTGTACCTATACTTTCTGGTAACCAAACGCATTTCATTTGCATCACTATACGGGTGTTTAGCAAAGGCACCCGTTGGGGCAACTTCTTATGATTATTGATTATCTCAAGGTCTTAGGGTCATGAGCTTAGGGCAATAATACTGTTTTCTATAATAATTGTACTCATTACAATTATTACACTTATGGGTGTATAACAACGTAACCCACTATTGAACTTGTATTCAAACTGTTTAACATAAACGTATCAATTTCCCTCAACCTTTGTGTTGACTTTTTAGCATGTTTATCACAGGTAACTGAGCATCTTATGGCATGGAGTGGCACGGACTTGAAGATGGCTAAACTATTGTCATTTAAACTTTATGTTTCTAGATTTTGGGATCTCTCTTTTTGTAAAACTCTAATGAATAAATGAATGATAACTAAATTTTACAAAAACGTCTCTTTACGAGTCGTTTTCTATGATTATGACTGTTGTACTATGAAATAATACCCTAGATTAGCTTCCGCTGCTATATTTGTCAAAATGGGGGTGTTATATCATACGAGTGCAATGAGCTAGCGGGTGCTCTAGTGTCTCAAAGTAGATAGCATGGGATGATTAAACGGGGTTGATAGGAGCAAGACTTTAGTAGGGATGATGCAAGCTCGTATTTTTGTTTCAAGCATGAAGTGTAGTAAAAGTCTCGCCTATTGTAATAAATGGCTTGGAGTGTCCAACTTTTTGTTTCGACAAAAGGGGTAGAAGAAGTATAAATGAGTAACTTACACATTTTACTATGAGTTACAACTTACATATTTTGTCATCATCAAAAAGGGGGAGATCGTTAGTGTAAATATTATGATATTTAATCTATACATTCTCTTTGTGTTTTGCTGATGACAAACATATAATTTGCAAGTTACTCGTAATCACAAATCATCACTAAAGTCATACGGCAACATCTCTCGATGTCTCAAATCTGCTTCAACACAGACATAAGTTTGCACCCGACGCAAATCACTAAAGGTATGAACAAACAAAACTTTAAACTTGTTGAATGATCAAAGAAATAATTTTTGTCCTAAACTTTACATTTTTACAAATGTAACAAAAAAATTTTACAAAATAATTAGACAAAATATTTTTGTTAATTAAAGAAATTTTTTATTCAAATATATATTTGAAATCATATTTTTCCCCCAAAATAAGAAAAACCTATCCCTAGAAAACATGTCCCCACAAAAGGACAAAATCAGGAGCATCTATAAGTGGGCGGCCCCCTGATTGATAAGTGGGTCGACTTAGGAAGCTTAGGGGTCCGGTTGACCAATTTTGTCCCAGGCTTTGCCTATATATAGTAGACTGTTCCTATAGATCTGATCACCTATTTGCACATATTTTTTCTCAGATCTAAATCCTTCTTTCAAACATTTTTTCTTTGATCACTTAACTTGTTATAAGCTTGTTTAAATGTGATCCAATCAACCATCCATTCAAGTGCAAGAGAAGAACTCTCTTTATCGTCAAGATACGAAGTTATGTAGATTAGTTATTGCATTCGCGACATGTGTTACATTCACAATGTATAGATCGAATCCATATCTTCCAAACTTGTGTAATAGATAGATTCAACAATTGTGTTAATCTAGAATATAAGTGTGCGATCTAGTTAGTATTTTAGTCCTCAAAATACATGAGTGAGTGGTAGATCAATTCTAGCTAAGATTAGAACTCGACATTTAGCTTAGTGTCAGAAAATAATATAAGTGATGAGGTTTATGTGTTTAGGCCTAAAAATACAAGGTTTCTTATGTTGGGCCATAAAACATAAAGGGTTTAGTTGTACCTAAAGAAGAACTCGACATCTAGCTTAGTGTCGAAAAATTATGTAAGCGACGTTGTAAGGTTTTCTCCACCAAGAAGGGAGCTTGTTGACTAGTGAAGTGACTCTCGAGTTGGGTACTCGAGGAGTGGAGTAGGGCGAAGAGGACCTTCATGACCGAACCACTATAAATCACCATGTCTGGTTTGTACTTTCTTTTAACTTTCACTTTACATCTTTATTTACCTTATCGCCTTACATTTATATTTGCATTATATCTATAGGCGTGTGGATTGTTGTTTATATTGTTTGGATGATGATTGTGTAACAATCTGCATTTTCATGCCATTTTACGTCAATAAATATCCAATTATTTATTTTAAACTTTTGTGCGTTTACTTTTAATTTTCAACGTTTAGTTAAATCGCGTAAACTAAAAATCAACATTCAACGTAAACAGACATCAAACAAGTAAAAATTTACGTCAAGAAAGTGTTATATAATTATTACGAGGATAATTTGTAACTTTTCATATTTTATTTTTATTGGTTGCGTAAAACGTCTAAGTTTCACAATAAAATATATTTAGGCATACACGGAAGCACCTATACCTATCTATACTCAACCAAATACCCACTATTATACCCAATACCCAAAGGTTAATCAATTTCTCACTTGTTATAACCCTTAGGCTGGATCCAACATATAAACACAAGAATAAATCTTAAAACCCCACTAGTATTATTCCTTCCTAGTTAATAACCAACACCAAGTACTATTCAACTTCATTTCTCTAGAAATTGTCTAATCCCCTTGTCCTCCTTGTACCCTAAATCGTCCCCCCCCCCCTCCTAGGGAGGAGGAGAAGTCTTACACAATATCCTTATACCACTTCCTTGGTCCATGGTTTCTATAATACTTCTAGCTACAAATAGAAAGCCCTAGGAAGTTATACTATCATTTACAAGTAAACAAAACACAAAACTCTCTCTTATTTCCCTCAAACTCATGGCTCATAAATCACTCCCAAATAATTCCATAGTTTTTGATTTTATAAAGATACAAGTGTACTAGTGTTCTTAGGTATTATATCTAAGGTGATTCAGGGTGAATTGGAAGCTTGGGTGATAATTTTAGCAAGGTTTATACCAAGAAGATAATTAGAGTTTTCAAGTGAAATTAGGATTTTCTTGGAAGTATTTAGGGTTAAATACTTGGGGTTGATTTGTGTAGCATCTTCTTACATCTTCATTGAGGTCAAAACATAACCCTAATCTCTTCTAATTATTCATTTACATATTTTATATACTTGTTATTATGTTAATCACCACCTAGGGTTTGTTTTTATGGTTTATAAATTAAAACAAGCATGTGCAAGGTTCGAACTTAATTATTCTTATGATGAAAGGATGTTTAAAATGCAATAACACACTTTATATAAGTGTGGATTAATTTATAAAGTTCATGGATAATTTAATTGTTATTAAGTTTATTGTAAAGTTTATATATATATATATACTTTCATGAGGACACTTTACTTAGACAAAAATGATGGACATAATTTAGAGGACCTAAAATGTACCAAAGATGTGGTATAAAGTAATATAGAGGACTTGTACAAATTTAACCAAGTAGTGAATTATGAAAACTAGTTTATGATTTATATATATATAGAAATTCTTTTACGGATTTCATCAAGATTCATATTTTATAAAATTATAACGCCTATTGAGTTAAATAGTACTCTTCATGAGGATTGCAAGCAGATAAAGAACTTGAAAAACCGAGCTATAACGAAGAAGTTATGAATTTTACGAGTTTACGATAATTAAGTACATAAAGGAGTTTTTATAAAAATAATTTTATAAAACCTGACATAGATTCGAAACTGATAAAATTTTATAAATAGTTTATTATGATAGAGAATCTCCATAGGAAACCGTGCATATAAAGAACTCTAAAAACGGAATTAAAACGAAGGAGTTACGGGTTTTGAAAGATTTAAGTTTATAAAAATAGTTTTATAAGCACATTTTAAATATACTGTTTTGACTCAGATTTTTATAAAAATAGTGAGTATTTTATTTGAATAAATTATTTCGTTACGATTTCATACATATAAAGAATACGCGAAACGGAGGTAAAATGAGCAAGTTACGAGTTTTTAAAGATTTCGGATAAATAGAAATTACAAAAACTAATTTATTTTTATAAACAATTTTCTGTAATATTTATAAAAATATAACATTCTGATGGAAATATAAAAAGTGGTTTACGAATGTTTTCGGATCCGTTCAGCAATAAAAATGTTAAGAAATATTGTAGTATCAATTATATAATGTTTATATACGTTTTTTTTTGGTAAATGGTTTCCCCGGTAAATTGTATTACACCAAAAAAAAACATTGAAGTACAATAATAAGGGTGAGATCCCTTATTCTTAGTCCTTAAAGGACACTAGCAAGCATCTAGAATGCTACTTATCTAGCTACCACATAATAGTGACATGCCACTCTTATGACTTACATAGAAAAAAAATCAACAACTACTTCCTAACTCGACTCTTTAAACGGATATCATAATTATCACAAAAATTTTTCATTTCATCCGGAATATCATAAAGCTGAGCCTCATATCCGTCATAGCAGTCCAAGTCGTCATCTTCCAAAGTAAACTCACCACTAGCCGAGGCTACATAATTAGACTTGTGGTAATCTGGTGAGTATACTTCGTCTTCGTCAAATTCCGAATCAATTGTTGATGTCTTCTTCACTTCTTTGAACCTTTCCCATACACTTCTTGTCTCATGGCTGTTAGCTTCCAATTGCGAGCTACTGGAGCACTCATAATTCTCTTTTAAGGTCTCGTTTCCACAGTAGTCCGTATTGATATCCAATACCATATCCTCCTCCATAATTCTGTCCATGTTTTTCCGTAACTCACCAAGATTAATATTATCTTGAATAAAAATAGACTTACCAATCTCACGAGGGATTTCATTCACAGCAGCCACACTGGGTTCACATGGCTTATCAACAGCCATATTGTTACCCTCCTTAGCAGGAGGTGAAGTTGTTTCCTCTTGACTAGCTTTCAAAACAGGTCTATAGACAAATTAACCTTAGGTTTAGAAAACCTAATTCCATGAATCGGTTTAGAATTAGACGGCTATTTAGTTCCCTTACTTCCAAAAATAGACGAACATCCTTTCCCTAATAATGACTTTGGAGCAGCATTGTTATCCCTAGCAGGACATACTGCATCATCATGTCCAAAAACATTACATAACGAGCATCTTAAAGGCCTCCATTCGTATTCAACATCATGATTTTCCAACGAATGCCCATTACCATTAAGGAATGGAACAGCAACAATAATGGAGTCCATAATAGCACGATCAACAGATAATTCAATAAGGACCCTTGCATATGTATTAGAACCCCACGGATTAAGGCACATATCACTAATATGAGCATCTAACATAAGAGGTCGTCCTAGTTGAGTAGTAATCAGGCTTAATCCAACTTCTGAGAATGCCACCACCGGTACATTATGGATTTTAGTCCAAACCAGAATCCATGTACAATCTTCCTTCTTCATCTTGGAGTTGGCAGACCAAATATTAAGGATAATAGGCCTCGATTTACTGAACCAAGGCCCTCTATGAAGAACTTTATTCAGCCCCTCTTGTGATGAAAATTTGAACAGGAAGAAACCATCACGAATAATAACACTTTCATATCCGTATTTTGCCCAAGTATTACGGACATAATTTCGTACAATAGGGAATGCTAGCCAAGAACCAATGAAATACCCATACAACGTGTTATCAAACTTAGCACATATTTCATTAATTGTTGCTAACGGAAGAGCAACATGAGCCCCTAGCACCTTCTCCTCATTAATTAACGTGTTAACTTTAACAATATTAATAGAAGAGCTCGTATCCCTCTTTGTACCTTCCATAGAACTACTATTTAGAGGCCCTGGACTCATAATCTTCACAGCACCCTCATCTTCCTTATTCTCACTAGTAACATCATGACTATTAATACCCACATAACTCGCAGGTGTATCTGCATTCGGCCCATTCTTATCAAAAGAACCCTCATCAAGATTACTAGGAGCAACTTCATGAACGGTGACCCCAACATCAGCCCTATTTGCGTCCATTGAAGGAGCTTCTACAGATTTAACATATCTAACAGCTTTCATTGGTTTACCATCTTTTCCCAAGATTTTCCCTTCTATATTCTTAACTTTCTTGGCTAAATCAGTTAACAACGGCACCTTCTTTTGAATAAAATCACTCAGATCCTTCTTTTTATTCTTTGATTTCGAAGACTTGTTAAGAAAGCCTTGTTCCATCTCTCTCACGCCCTACGCCCAATAAAACCCTAGACTTCCAAAAGAAACTTTCAACGGCAAGAAAGAGAAAACCCTAAAATAAGGTTTTGTTATAGCATGCAGCCGTTCCCACATATGAAACAATCAGTTCATAAAGATTTAGCAATAAAGGACCAAAAAACATACAAAACCCAATCGCGTATATATGAATAGATCAGCCAGAGCGCAACATGACAACCCAAGCGAAAATAAATTGTAACCCCAAACCCTAGTCAGCCTGCTACCAAAAAAACCTGTAAAACGTTAATAAAAACAATAGAACAGGCCTTATAATGTAACAAGATCAATAGGAGAGGAGGATAACAACGTTTAACATCAAATATCTAGGTAAAATATGATTTGGCGGCACAACCCTAACAATAAAAACATGTCCCTTTAAAGATCAGATCCCATATTAATCAATAATAATCAATATAAAGATAAGAATCAAGAAAGGAAACGATTATAATTGATCTGAAAATTTTAGGATTGGCCGGAAATCACCACAAAACGAGAGAGATATTGTTCATCGGCATTTCTTTAAAGATGCTTGGAGTGTGGTTGGGACTGATGTCTGCAAAGCTGTTGTTTATATACGTTTTGAACTTCATAAATATTATTTTATAAAACAATTAAACTCTTATATAACATCATTATATAAACAATAAAAAAATATTAAATCAAGTAATATTAACAAATAATCAATTGTTGGACAACAATAATATTTTTCTTTACGGATACATATACGTAGACATTTATTTGGCAAATACAATTTAAATATTGTTTTGACTTTTAAATTAAACAAAAACTATTAGGTGGTGATATAACTCTATAACTTACGATGTTGTATTTCTATTAAATACATTATACTTATACGACCTATATTTAATTAGGTTGCATTCCGGATCGTTTGCGACGATTACTTTGTTGATTTTGCGATAATCACTATTTTAACTAGAGGTGAGTTTATAGCCCCTCTTTCACTTGTTTTACATTTACTTTACAAATCTCGGGGGAGAATACATGCTCGTTACAACTTGTTTACATATCCATTTACAATCTCTTTTACATACTCTTCTACATACTGGTTTACATACTTGATTTTGTAACTCATTTATATACTCGGATACATAACCGTTTACAAACTCATTACATGATTGATTTCAAACTTATTTTGATATCTCACGGTATGATACAATACTTTTTATTACTTATGGACGCAACCACTTTACTTTTTTCTTGAATGATTACGGATTAGCTTAAGTGGATTGAACTGCTAATTACTCGAAGGGTAAACGCGATTGTTATAAAATAGATCTATTTGGGGATTGACAATCCCCGTTCAGATGAGTAGCTCTCACTAGTTTGAGATCGAACAACTTATACCATATCGGATCATGACTGGCTTGGTGTCTATAGGGCCAACAACTACATACTGGAACTCTTATTGTGCCTTGAATAAAGTGGCATACTTTTAAGTCTATGTCTTAGTTTCATGAACTTAGAGTAATCGTAATCACTTCTTACAATACATACTTGAAACATTTTGTGATATTGTGCTCATTACAATACATACTTGAAACATTTCGTGATATTGTGCTCATTGCAATACATACTTGAAACATTTTGGGATACTGTGTTCATTACAATTATCATACTCTTTAATCAATTGCGGTCAAACTTTTATACAAATCTTTGATTCCAACATTTTAACAAACGCATTTTGTGTGGTTCGTGTTTACACACATTTTAAGAAAACCTATATATTTAAGTTTATGCGTTGCAAGTCTTGTATGGGCGAGACTTGTAACACAGTAAATTTGTATATATAGTTTTTGTGATTTACATTTAAATTTACAAAAATCTATGAACTCACCAACTTTTTGTTGACACTTTTAAGCATGTTTTTCTTAGGTGAATTAGATGCTTAGCTTACTTGATGTGCATTGGAGTCTAAACAATACAAGATTACTTTTCAAACAACACATTTAGAGGTCGTTCTCTCAAGTTTTGTGCAATGGTATTATGAAGTAACGCTCCCAGATCGTTATTCTGCAGAGACCCAATTTAGGGGTGTTACAGATTGTGTCATGGATAGAAATTAATATTGTGATTGTGTTTATATTCCTATGACATGCTCTAGTAGATATAGATGTATTATTCACACTTCTCATATTGCGTCAAACTTAATCGATAATTTGATGCAAAACGATTTGAGTTTTAAATGGAAACGTATTTACCCCCCCCCCCCTCTCTACGGTTTCCACACTTTCCTTTCAACTTCGTTAACATTTTCTTCAGCTCGTGAACTACAATTGATTTTTCTAGCAACTGAGCTTTCAGACCATTCATCTCGTATGATTTATTGTTGATTTTTAAAATCAAGCATCATGCTTTTTCACAGATTCATTACAAATCATTTTCTCTTTATATTGTTGTAAAGAAGGTTCAAGAGAAATAGAATATTCCTCAAGTTTTGCAAATTGTTTTGGAAGCTCATAAAATAACTTGTTATCGACATTTTCTCTTTTATCTAAAAGCTCATGTTAGGTCTCGATTTATAATATTGTATCACACTTAGTTAATGTTTAGGATCATAGAGATTAAAGAGAGGAAGTAAGTTTCAAATGTAAAGAGAAAATGTGTTAGAAAGAGTAGAGAGGATGATAGAGGTTGGTGTTTACAAATGACTCACTTACTTACCTACCCTTCTAAGGGAATGTATTTATAGTGTTGACTAACACTAGGACTTATTCTCTACTCTACTAACTAAGGGTGTTTAATAAGATACTTTTGCTTATTTAGATCATTAAACCTTATTACATTTCTATTAAAAGTAAAACATAACTAAAACTATTACGAAATAAATAAGACCACTTAAGTATCTACTAATAGACACTTTTTAGTCCTAACAATCTCCCGCTAAGGGTCGATTATTCTAGATGCTCCCTCTAGTGTTGAAGTGGTCTTTCATTCACATAAATTTCCCATTATCTTATCTGATCTCGATGTTTCAACCTTTCTTGAATGTTTTCTTTATAGAACCTCATCAATTCTGCATCTTAATCACTAAGAGGTGGGTCTTTATAACCATTCTTCACATCCAAGTTAATCTTCTTCACTTTCTCTAACACCCTCTTCAAAGTTACATCATAGAACTTTGGTATTTTATTAATTTCCATAAATCTTCTTTCCTTTTTGCTTTTTGTTGGGATTAAAAGTCTTCTTGATGTTGTTTGAATTACTATTACTCATGTTTGTGTTAATGCTGCTCAGCTGGATTTAGTGTTGCTTATGAACTTCAAAGAAAATATGCTAAGTGTTTACTACTGCTAGTGAATATTAGTACTGCTGGAGAAAATATGCTAAGTGTTTACTATTGCTAGTATAAAGTTACTACTACTAGTGAATGTTAGTACTGCTCAAAGTTAAGACTACTCAGAGATAAGTTAATGCTACTGAGGTTTATAAGTTAGTACTGTTTGTTGTTAGTACTGCTTATATGATATGTATTAAGTTATTTGTTTATAGAAAAGATTATGGATATCTTAGGAAAGTATTGTAAGCCGACTAGGGCTCATTAGTGTATAAAAGGAGGTCCTAGGGCAAAGAGTTTGATATCTTTTTATCAACATTTTAATATATAACTAGACGTATAATTCATAGCTTCAAGGTCTTTGTAACCCTAATACTTTGAGAGTATCCGGATTATTATCATTAATAATATTGGAGCTTATTTGTTGAATTGTATGTTCATTGAATTACTGTATCATTGAAAATTCTTCTTAATATTAAAGATTAGATTTCGCACAATCTTTAATACATTCAAACATAGTTTCTACTATAGTTGTGTTAGATTTATCTAATATAACTAAACCTTAAACAAGCTTAAGGAATTCGATCTATTAAAGTGGGATCAACAAGTGGTATCAGAGCTTGTTGAGAACAAGTTTTTGCTAAAAGATATGGATCAAGATTCTGCACACATGGTGGCCGCATCCAAAGTTCCCATGCTCAAACCTGGTGAGTATGAGATAAGAAGGATGAGGATTGAACAATATATCCAAATGATAGACTATGCACTGTAGGAAGTCATAGAGAATGATGCAACCTTTCCAAAAACAAAAATTGTAGAAGGAGTTACGACAGAGATGCCTATTACAATTGCTAAAGAAAAGGCTCAGAGAAGATTAGAGGTGAAAGCTAGAAGTACTTTAATGATGGGCATTCCCAATAAACATCAGTTAAAGTAATACACAATTAGCATTTATGAGTAGTGTTAGCATCTAATTTTATATTTGACTATGATTTTATTTTAAGCTAAGTTTGGGGATTGTGAAAAGTCAAGGATGACGAACTCCTATTCTTAAGCCTTTTAAAATAAATTTTATAAAATTATCTTAGTTTTTATCTTTAATTTAATAAGTGGTTAAAACGGGGGTGCTTACGAATTAAATGATTTTTGAACCTTTTAATGGACTTTTTCTGTTCTTGTTTGATTGTGAGGGGGTCATAAGTTAAAAGGGGATAAAATTATTTACATTGCGTGTAGGACCAGCAATGGCTTAGTGTGGGGGAATTTGATGTTTGCTAAAACACACATCATTTATAACCCGTAAAACACTATTAATTGGACTAAAAATACTAAAATATGAATAATTATCTTGCAAATATGTTTGTTTGGTATTTTTATGTCTTGCAGGTAAAAATGATTGAAAACGGAGCAAATACGGGTATTTATGGTTTCGTCACGATCAAGAGTGCCTATTTATTTGAAGCTAAGACGAAGTCGAAAAAATTCCCCGAGCATGCCATTGGAAAGTGAACGTAAAAACGAGTCTAACGGTGCCCTCGGATTTTATTGGGCCAGCCCGTAACCCATTTTATAGGCCGGACCAGCCAAGGCCCAACTTAAGCCCAAGAACAAAGCCCATTAAGTTTGATATAAAGTCTGATCTTCTAGAATGTGATGAAGTAAGCATGATGAGAGATCATGTGCATTGAAATTAAATACACTCCCCTCACGTGATGGCGCATTATAAATGGAGGGATCGAATGGTAGCTTGACACGTGTGTGAGAATTCATATGAATCTTATGTGTTTGTTCTGTGAGAGAAGGAAATGAAATGATCCAACAGTCATAAATACATGCGTTCGAATGAAGCTAAAAGAAATGACAAGTGGCGTGATATAACCGGTGGATCATTCTTGCAATCTGTGTGCTAATCATTAGAGGCCAATGATTGGCCAATCATTCACCTAATGATGAGGACAAATTTTACAAATCCAACCCTCTCTCACCATATATAACAACTCGTTCCCCCTCACTTTAGATCAGCTAGTTAATTAGTTTTTATTTTTTTAGTTTTTAGTTTTTAGCTTATAAAAGTTTTGTATTAGCTTATTTCAGTTTTTCTGTTTATTGTACTCAGATTATTTCGCAAGCTTATTAATATGATGTAATGAAAATTGGTTAAAGTATGTTGAAGATCTCGTTTTGCTTATCTTTTGCTTAAATCGTTCGTTTCTCTTTGTTTTCGTGTAGCTTATTCAATAAGCTGTAATTTCGTGCTTATTAATGAAGATTATT
This sequence comes from Tanacetum coccineum, assembly GCA_026074375.1. NCBI lineage: Eukaryota > Viridiplantae > Streptophyta > Magnoliopsida > Asterales > Asteraceae > Tanacetum > Tanacetum coccineum. The sequence continues at coordinate 38,094 of BQNB010045018.1, forward strand.
ATTATCAAAAGTTCTTAATAGCTTAGATAATGACTCCTATAAGCTCTCTAAGCTAATTCGATTCATTCTCATTTGTTTTTAAGTACTTTTCATAATCATAAGCCATAATAAGCTCGGGTATAGCTTATTTCTTTGCTTACTTCATTTTTGTTTAATTAGAAGCTCTTATTTTCTGATAAGATAAGCTTCTGATAAGCTTATTTGGTTTAAAGAGAGCTAATATTGCTAAATCAAACTTTTATGAGCTTATTTGATTGGTAACATGATTCGTTTATGTGCTTATTGCTTACTCAAAATCCTTGTTGCTGTTTTCTGTTGCTTATTGATTAGTTGAGTGCTTATCTCGATTAGTATTTAGCTTATTTAGTCGGTTAAGTTGTAGATCTCAAAATTCGTTTTGCTTATTGTCGTGTTATCAAGTGCTAAGTGCTTAATTCGTTGTTAGATTTGTTTATCCAGTATTTGTAGTATTTTAGGCTTATTCTGGATTCTTATTTGTGCTTGAGCTTATGGGATTGGCTTATTCTTGTGCTTTGTTTCAATCTGTAAAATCTTACTAGGCTGCGTTTGGTTTGTAACAAAATTTTTAATTGGGCCTCATTTTTTTATATTACTTACTGTTGGGCCACTTCTTATCATTAGGGCCTTCGTTGGTTTATTATATGTTGGGCTTGCATTTAAATTGGGCTCACGAGTTTAATTCAGAAGTTGCAAATTGGATTTACGATATAGCATTTTAACTGTTAACATATTTATTTTGTTATTGTTCGACGTTTTAGTACCGGTCAACTCATAAGGCGCGGAGCTTAAGGGCTTATTTAGCTAGACCGAATTTGATTATTTGTTTTAGCTAAATAAGTCGGGTGGTTTTCGTTTATTTGCGGCTCTTCAATTCGGTTCCATTTTCTATCCATTTTCAATTAATTAGTGTAGCTTTAATATAAAATGTTTTGCTTTGCTTATTTTATCGTTATGAGTAGCGAGTAGATTTATTAGTGCTTGTTAAGTGATATTTGTGAATGGCGAAATTAAGTGTGAATTTATAAAAAGGTTTAGAGGTTAATAATTTGTCGGATTATTTGATTTATAGTGATTGTTTTTAAAAGGGTGCTAAAATCGGCGAGAATATCAAATTTACAAATCTAGTAATTTAATTTTTTCTTAAAGATCTATTTTCAATATAATCCAACGTTGTGAGGAAATATTATTTTTCTCCTGATTATAATTCAGTTAATAACACTAAATTCACACTTTAAGGAAACTCTTTCACGTCACTTAGCAAGATAGTTGTCAATTTATATCTTTTCGATTAATTTTTAGTATAATCTTGTAAGTTTTAAATTATTAGAATTAATATTTAGTTTAATTTTAGTATTAAAATAGTTTAAAACCAAAACCAAAATTTTATGACATTCAAGCTCAAATTTTGACTTTCCAGTGATTTCCATTCATCTCTCACCGAGGAGAACGATACCCGTGTTGATTACTTATCATTCTTTCTAGATTTAATTTGTATGTACTTTGCTTACGACATAATATATGTTTGTATTAAATATTATATAATAATATTAAGAGGGTGGTTTTGACGATATCAAAAATGGGGGGGGGCGCCGCTGCCGGGGAGAGGGTGTAGAGGATTTTTACGAAATTGTTGTGTTCGAGCCTTGAAGATCCTTTCTTCGGAAAGTTTATTTTCATTCTTATAAAAAATATAAAGTATCCATAAATATTTTTTCTTCTTATTTTAATAAATATTAAATATACCAAAATTATTTTTTAATTCTTTTATTATCTTTATAACAAATTTCACAAAAATCTTCCTTTTATCCTCTTACTTCATTTAATTCTTATCTTCTTTATCCTCTTATCCGTTTAATTCTTCGACATGTCTTCGTATAACCATTTTGGTTGCTCGTGTTGTGGAGGTCCGTTTAATGGTGGAAACTGTCCGAGCTGTAGCAGTGTAGGATCCGGAAATGAGTTTGTCTATGACCCAAATCCTTATTCTTATAATAAAACACCGAACTTCTTCAACCAACCTCCACAACACCAATACGAGACATACTCGTGTGAATTTTGTGGAGGGAACTCTCATCCGGGTTTCGATTGTCAAACAGGGAACACACCCGTCTTTGATCAGGGTCCCTGTTACAATCAAGACTTTGGATTTAACCAACCTCTACATTATTCTCCGAGTCAGCCACAACAATTTCCTTGTAGTGAAAATTGCGGGGTTCCTCATGAAAATTTCCAGTGTCAACCGATGAACCAAAATTATGATCCTAATTTTTGTTATAATCCGTTTTATTCCGGTTTTGACCAATATCAACCCCCGCAATTTTCCGTCACTCATCAACTTCCTCGGAGATCGAATAAGGATATGTTGCTAGAAATAGCAAAGCTAATTAAAAATAATCGAACCCTTTTTAATAGCGATATTTTTCCTCATGAAGAAATGAGTATGAGAGTATTGTTGGCTAAGGAAAGAATTCTCAAATTAATTCAAGATTGGGACGAAAAGCAAATTAAACCATGGAGTTTGCCAGAATTGCTACTTCAACTTTCTAATGATTCACGAACTATTAATGAAATTTTGAAACAACGTGAAGAAAAGCGTATTGAACGTGAGCAAGCGGCTAATCTGGCAGTTCAAAAAGAGCAGGAGGAGCAGGCAGCTCAAAGTTTTACTCCATATTGGAATTTTCCTATTATTGACGACGATGATGAATACACTATTCAATATAAGGAATATTTAGAGAATTCGTCTAAAGCAATCACACCCGACTTACCAACCGAGGAACCCGAGGACTCTCTCATCATGGGGGACGAGCATCTTAGCATTATTCCTGAAAAGGAATCGGACGAATTCATAAAGTCTAGTGTTGAGGACCTTGTTCCAATCCCAAGTGAGTCCGAGGATATTCTCGAGGGTGATAGTGATTGTGATTTACCTTCGTGTGATGATTTTTCTCCCATTAACATTCCTGAGGGAAATTCCGTGACTTTCTCTAACCCTCTCTTCGACTTAAATAATGATTTTACCTCTAGTGATGAAGAGTCACTTTCCGATGAGGACGTTCCGGAAGACAATGTTAAAATTAACTCGAACCCTCTTTTCGAATTCGATGACGAATATATCTCTAGTGACGTAAATCCTCTTTTTGATGAGGTGTTATAGGACATCGAGAGTAAGGACTCCTATGTTCCTAAACTTGATGAGCCGGACTTGCTAGTCACCCCTCTTTCCGATGCTAATGAGGATGAGTGTTTCGACCCAGGAGGCGATATTGATGAGATCGATGCTTTTCTAGATATTGATGTTTCTACGGATGTTAAGGACGGTTATCATGATTCAAAGGGAGATATAATCTACCTTGAGAGATTGCATATTAATAACACTTTCCCCAATCTCCCTTCTGGGTATTTTTAGATCATGAACCAAGGAGCTTAAAGGATGAACCTAATAAAGATGGTTTAAAGAGTATGGTCAAAGTTTTTGACCCCGAGATTTATGAGAAAAAAATTTCTCCTACATATGTGAGACTATCCTTTGAGGATCGCCTTTATCTTTCCCTCACATATGTTATCCGTATCTTCCTTCCTTATTTCACCTATCCGGTGGATTCATCTTTTCTTCTCTCCTCCGGGAGTGAGGATACTATTTTTGACCCTGGCATCTCCGTTTTTCATTTTTCTTTTCTAGAGCCGGTGGTATCTCATCGGAGTGGAACTTTCATATGCCTCATTGTTTATCTAAACATCTTGAATGAAAGTCCGATGGAGATTTGCTCTTCCACTTGTTTCATTCCTAATATCTCGATGAAATGGGGAGAGTCAAGCTAGAGACTCGCACAAAAACAAGCGCTTCTCGGGAGGCAACCCGTGTCTTTTCTTCTTTCTAATTTCTTAATAAATAAGTATGTTATTTTATAGCCCAAGTGTGGGGGCGTGCTTCTTTCTATGGTAAGTGGTTCTGTTTTTGTAGGATTCCTTAAGATCATAAAGACCCGTGCTTGTTTTCAATCCTCCAATCATTCGGTCTTCGATTTTTTGCTTATTTTGGAATCTTCAATCCTGATCATATATATATATATATATATATAATTCACACTTAGAATTTTTTGCATTTGCCTTTTTTGTTCCTAAGTGTGGGGGTAAAACCTGATATTTTTGAACATTGGGGCCAATGTTCTATTCTAAGTGTGGGGGAGATTTCTATCGAAATGTGATCATACATGTTGCCTTGCTATGTCCCTTGCAACCCCGTTTTAACCAAAATTTTAAAATTTTATTGTTCTATTTGTAAAAAAAATGATGAAAATATAAAGAAAATATATATATGAATAAGTAGGCCCATAGAATTAGGTAGCTTTTGACTTGACCGAGTTTTAAACTCTAGCTTTCCCCTTAACTTTTGAGACTAAGCATTTGCTTAACTTTAAAATTTTGCAAAGAACGAAAAATGATAGATTAAAATATAAGTTAGATGCTAAACGTAGAGTAGTTGGATCTCTTTCAGGCTCATAAGTTTTAATTGTGGCTTTTTCTCCCATTAGCTTGTCTCACTTATATGCATAAATGTTTAATAAATAAGGTTGTCCGGTTCAACTTAATTTTTAGTAACTTTCCTTTGACTTGGAAGTCGATGATTCGAATTTTGGCTTATTATATGCATCACATGGATTATTGCTTTACTTATGCCTTAAAGAGCCTTAGGGTATATGGCATGAGTAGAGTTAATCATTTTATTACTTTTTGCCTTAAAGAGCCTAAGGGTATATGGCAAAAGTAATACTAATCATGAAATTATTTGTACCTTAAAGAGCCTTAGGGTATATGGTACTTATAAAATTAGTGATTGGAAAAATGTTGCTTAATTATTTTCACCTTAAAGAGCCTAAGGGTATATGGTGTAAATAATATTACTTGATTTATGTCTTAAAGAGCCTTAGGGTATATGACATGAATTAAGGCAAAAGCAACAAAAGCCAAATTTCGGTCACTTCATCGGTTTTCAAGGATATGGATATAAGCTAATTTTTATCTTCAACCGTCCCGCTTTATTTTTGGATTTAATAAATATCGAAACAAGTCTTAAAGAGCCTTCGGGTATATGACTTAAGTAAAATCTTGAGATACAAAATTAGGATTTGCGGGAGGAAAAGTAAGTACACAATTAGTATTTATGAGTAGTGTTAGCATCTAATCTTATATTTGGCTGTGATTTCGTTTTAAGCTTGGTTTGAGGATTGTGAAAAGTCAAGGATGACGAACTCCTATTCTTAATGCCTTTAAAATAAATTTTATAAAAATTATTATCTTAGTTTTTATTATTTAATAAATGGTTAAAACAGGGGTGCTTGCGAATTAAATGATTTTTGAACCTTTTAATGGACCTTTTCTGTTCTTGTTTGATTGTGAGGGGTCATAAGTTAAAAGGGGATAAAATTATTTATTTCCGGGTTAAAACACACATCATTTATACCCGATAAACACTATAAAAAGGACTAAAAATACTAAAATATGCTTAATTATATTGCAAATATGTTCGTTTGGTATTTTTATGTTTTGCAGGTAAAAGGATTAATGCTAAAATTGCTTAGTTATCTTACACAATATGATTTGTTTGGTATTTTTTTTATGTCGTGCAGGAAAAAAAGGAAATTTGAAAACGGTTGGCAAAACGGGTATTTACTGTTTCGTCGCAATAAAGAGTGCTTATTATTCAAAACCAAGACAAAGTCGTGAAAATTCCTCGAGCATGCCATTGGAAAGAGCACGGGAAAACGAGTCCAACGGTGCCCTCGGATCTTATTGGACCAGCCCATGGCCCATTTTGTGGGCTGGGCCATCCCATTGTTAACTAAGCCCAATACTAAAACCAAGCCTATTTTATTAAGCCCAAAAATGAAATTGAAGAAAATCTGTTATATAGAAGATCATGATGTCATCGCACGTGCGAGTAAATTTAATCATTTGGGTCACATGCTGGCGCACTCCCAAGGAAAGAACGAATGGAAAATGGACACGTGGCATAGCAATCTCTTTCTCAAATTGTTATATCTGTTATGAAACATGCGTGAAGAGTAAGCAGCAAAGGAGTACACGTGCCCTTCTCCAATTGGATAATCCACGTCAATCAGTCCAAGGTGGCAATCCGGAGGCCCATCATTGGCTATTAATTATGGCGGTTATCTTTGAGGAGTTGGCAAAATCTACCCCTCTTTTGGCTATAAGAACAACCCGCTCCCTTCAATTTATTTTTCATTAGGAAAATTTAGTTTTTAGATTTACTTTTTCATGTTTTAGCTTATTTCCATTTTGTTTAGCTTATTTTTTCATTCTGTAGCTTATTGTAAAAGCTGCTCTCGTTAGCTTATTGAGATTTTGTAACAAGAAGTTTGCTTATTAATGAATATGTTGTTTGGGTGCTTAATCTTCTTTCCACT
>BQNB010045019.1:0-20035 GCA_026074375.1 Tanacetum coccineum
GGAGATAGGTTAGCTAAGGGAATTTGTGAAGTGGTTAGTGATGAATATAACATTTAGTATGATTTTGTAATGGGACATTTTTTGTAGAAAACTAAAGCCCACGTTTTGATGTCGTAAAAATGATAAGGTTGAAATTTTAGTTAAGTTTATGTTAGAGCTTGTCTAGACAATCGTTTTCATATATGGATCACCTTGTAACTCCTAAAAACGAAGTTTTTATGGCGATATGAAACTAGGAAAAATTTTGTTAAAATTTCAGCTTTTTGGTTATAAACGGTTGCTGGCAGATTTTTGAGGGGGCGTTTTCGTCACTTTCGAGTCCGTTTCGGCCTTCGGCCAAAACTGGAAAGTTGTTCAAAATGACGTTTTACCTTTCCGCGAGGTTTTCTAGAATTAAAAACGCCTTATAACGGGTCAAAAACGCAAACGCAGGTCTGCGTTTTTCGTAATATTTTTCGGCTGAAACTTGCAGGGGCGTTTTGGTCATTTTCTGTTGGGTTTCGGGTCTCGGCCAAAACTAAAAAGTTGTCCGGAATATCGTTTTACATAAAAATGCTTTGGAGTCCGAGATGCGAAAATGTGTTCTAATGGGTCGTTTTTGAAACGGGTCAGAATTGGCAAAAATATAATAAAAGTTAAAAACTTGTAAAAGATGGGTTGATTGCTGAATTTGTATAAAAATTGGGAATTTGGGCGTTTTAGAGTCCGTTTGGGCTTATGAAATGTTAACGGAAACAATTGGGCGACATATATATTATTGGGTACGTTTCGGTTATATCTAAAAATAGTAAGTCTATATTTAGAAACTTTATATATGTAATTATGTATATATTCATAAGGTTAAACAAGGAAATATGGATAAGTATATATAAATTATTGGCGTGTCGGGAGTTGTCGGAAACTTAACATTCTATTAATCGGTAATTCATACCTTACCATGAATGAACTTTCCCGAAATAGAAACCTTCCAAAATAGAAAATTTCTTAAAATAGTAACTCTTAACAACAATAACTTTTCGGAAAAGTGAAAAAAACGGTTTAAATATTTATGACGAAAATGCTATCAATGAGCAGTGGCTTATTAAGTTAAACACTAGGCAACACATATGGATTCCATTAGATATACTTTATATTATATATATATATATATTATTTACTCTGAGATTATGATCGTTATTACTTTGGCACTTGTGATGATGCTCGTTGTTCATTTTATGATATATTTGTAGAGGTTGTTGTTGCCTCGAAACTCTCGTCGCATCTTAGGAATATCTTGACTCCTAGCGTGAATAATTTTAGTTACCAAACATATCGCCCGTTTACCTTATTCGATTACATTGATTCTTAATTCACTACTTCTTGTACTTGCAATGATCCTTAAATCCCAAAACGCCCTAGTGTCCTTTTGTGAACAATTTATTCCAAAAAAAAAATTATATATATATAATATATGAAATGCTTTATCAAACTAAACACCAAATTGCGTCGATTTTCACAAAAAGACAAAGCAAAAATGTGTTTCCTAAAAATGAATGAACAATAGTTGATGTGTTTCTCGAAACGAAGGTAAAAGAAATTATAAAAATAAATAAATAAATAATTTCTCATTTCTATGTCAAATGATTTACTTATTTCCAAGGATAGGTCGAAAACTTTCTAATCAGATATAGTGTGTCGGACGAATGTGTCGTCGCTCGGTCCTCAATTATGCATAGCCTAGCTAACTATGCATAATTCAGGAAAGAGCCACGTTATGTCGGATGTGACGTCGCTTGGTCCTCAATTGTGCATAGCCTAGCTAACTATGCATAATTCAGGAAGAGCCACGCTGTGTCAGATTAATCGTCGCCTTTAAACTAGTGGTTTTGGATAAATGTTTGGGTGAGAACACTTCCAAATGGTGGATCAATATGCAAGTAATCCTATTCGATTTGATTCCGTATGAACAAGTTTGAATTCTCTTGCGTTCCTTGAAACCTTTTCTTTCGGTTGGTGTTGACTTAGAAAATCACCTTGACCGAATAATTCCGGAAAATAATTTTGTGTATCATGTGCAACGTGTGGATCCCATCTAAATCACCATGTTGGTGATGAAATACCAAGAGACCTGATACCGACACTGAGAAGGAATCTAAACGAGATTAGAAGACTGCCAAAGTGGATGAAAGCCGAGTTCGAATAACTACGAGACCAATGAAAAAGACTTCTCCTACATCAAATGTATCTTACATTATCTTTCTTTCATTTTTCCTATATGTCGAACGACGTCCGTAGAGGAAAGTTTCTTCTACGTCAAAATGTGAATCATTCCTGTTGAATAAGCCGTAATCGTGAAGAAAACTTCTACCCCCGAAACGTATGTGTTCGGTCATCTAATGTTACGAATGAATCCTACACAAGCTCGAGTTGTAAATTCGAGGTGTTTGATTTGTTCCTGTTCTGCCTTGTGAACTCGAATACCAACGTAGAGTGATGACTCGGATACCAACGTAGAGTCACCCAAGGATGGCTCAAAAGGAGAGCCTTCGGCGCGAGAGCCAAGCACAATGGTCGGATCCTACCGAACGATAATGATGTCGTCCGTCATCATTTTCCGTAGGGAATAAAACGGTACGCGATGGACAGTTGGAGTTTGCCGACTTCGTGGCGGTAGATAAAAGACAATCCCGTTTGCCGTCTCCGTTTATTCAGTTGAGGAATCCTTGTGCTTGACTTGATCCGCTTTGATCATCGATGGTCAACGGCGGATAGCCATAGTTGAAAAATTATGTGCAAAACTTTTGCTTGTTATGTGTTTATGTGATATGTGATTTAGTCGAGTGGTCGTACGTTGTGCGAGCTCGAGGCGGCATTGTGAAATGACGTCCGATCGTGGGTAACGCGTACCCTGATTTTAGCCCCCCGTTGAAAGACACGGACAAGGGTCCTCGACGCTCGTTGAAAGACACGAGACGGAGTCGGGTAGGAGCGGTCGCGATTGGTGTGCGAGCTCGAAATCCCCGGTTGGCAGCCAAGCCGGTGACGATCGTGCTTGGGGCACCGTGAAGAATGCTCGAAGTTTGGTTAATGTGAGCAAACTTGACCATTTTATTGGGTATGGATCCATGGCTGTAAAGCCCGTGAGCACCCTGATTTCATATATACTTGATTTCATATATACTATAATCATCATTTTTGGTATAGAAATCCGTCTGTGATCACCCTGTAATCGCTTTTGCGGGTAATCTGAATCCATTTGTGATCACCTTGTGATCTCTTTTGGGTATGGATCCGTTTGTGATCACCCTATAATCTCTTTTGGGTATGAATCCGTTTGTGATCACCCTGTAATCTCTTTTGGGTTTGAATCCGTGTGTGAGCACCTACTATGATAAAAATATTTTTGGAAATGCATCCATGGCTTTCGGGCCCGTGAACATTCTATAATTTTAAAAAACTTTCTTTGGCTAGTCTTAGCCGAAATTCTGTCAAAAATTATTAATAATCATGGCTTGGAATTGTAGCAAGCATGAGTTAACGTGGTTGAACTGATTGATTGGCATGGTTTGGCTATTTTGCAAGCATGTCGTTACGTGATTAAATGTGCTTAATGATAAGTACCTTGTTTCGATTAATGCCATAGTGCTTTCGATAAATTTATGTATACTCCAAGTGACTAACGCTTCAATGCGCTTTCTTTCAATTTGCATGGCTTGACGGTTAGCGAGCATGTGATTATGTGATTTTGTACGCTTAATGATAAGCGCGGCGATTTTTATAATGACGCGATCTCTTTTAGCGAGACCGTAGTTCCGATATGTTATTTGATTTGAACGGTGGATCACCAATTGATTTTTTCTAAATTGTTATCGCTTCGAAAAGCTCCCTAATGCGCCAAGGTCGTGTGACCATAATGTGAGAACATGCGAATTCATTCGAGAATGACATCTTTCACCCATTGCAAGTGAAATTGGGACGAATAAAGCGATTACAGCGCCGGGACGTCGCTTCCTAAAGGAGGGAAGAATGTGACAACCGTCAATTTTCAGAACATTAAATAACTATTTTAACCATTGACTTTTCGAGTTCGACTCGACTTTTGACATTTTTATCGTCATATAAAAACACTTATCGCATAACTGATAATTTTTCAGAATTTATTTTAATAATAAATCCTAATTATTACTACATAATTCTCATTTATAAAATTTTTGCCTTTTTCAAATTATCTTACTTGAAAACGAGAACCACGTGTACCGACACGAAACTAATTAGATTTTTATTTATTCATCGTAATTTATTTAATAATATTTAATAAATTATCTTACATTTTATTCAAAAAAGTTGGTTGAAAACGCAAACATTTAAATTAAGATTTATTTTTTTCGGACAAAGTTTAAAACTATTACTCAATAAATAATAAACAATTTTAAATAAACATTACAAAATATTTATGAAATATAGTCGTGTAAATACTCATTTTTATAGGAAACATAATTTGAAAAACAATGGCGCAAGTTTCGTCTTTTAAATCATCCGTTAACTCGCCCAAACTAGACCCGAACCGTTATTTAACAAAAATTACCCAAAGTTTCACTTCTAGTCCCTCTAGTATATTTTCATTTTTAACCCTCAACTATTGTACCATTTCTATTTTCTTTAAAACCTTTAATATATAAACAAAAATTATAACATTTTTCCTTATTTCTTACAAACCAAAACACACACTCAACCCTAATTCCCTCTCCCCCTCCTTTCCAATTTTCGGCAGCCGCCACTGCCCGTCGCCGCCGCAGGAAAACTTTTTCGGCGGATTTTCCCGGCGAAGTTTCGACGACAACCGCTGCTATCCTCACCGCCGCTACCCACCTCCATGCTATTCGGGTCACGCCACAACCACCATACCTCGGCCCCCCTCACCGCAGCCGCCACCTACTCCGACGAGGCCACCTCCGACGAATCCATTATTACAACCACCGATCCACCATCATCACCTGCCTTGCATGCCATTGTCACTACACCACCATCGTCATCCAAGCCGCCACGCACCTCTTGAACCACGCTGCACTGCCCGCCGGTCGTTGGCGCGGCTATAGGTTGGCGTATCGCTTATGACCACATCCTACGATAAACACCACTAAAGACTCACCAAAACCTACGATCTATTGCCTATTCTTCTGTGCATGTAGTTACAAATCATCGTTGTTTAAAATACAAATCAATTAAGTTGTGGTTGAATTGGGTGTCGCGAATAGCGGGCGTGACCGTCCGCCAAACCACCATCGTGGTGGCGGTCGGACGACGGTACAGCTACCACAGCCGCACCATGTGGTGTCGGGCTGTAGCGGCGCAACCCCTCGAGGGTGCCTCGCTGTGCTCAGCCGCTTGATGCCACCGCTGTGGCGGCGGCCGAGCCGACTGTGGCCACCACAGCCGCACCATGGTGGTGTCGGGCTTGTGGTGGTGATTCCCCCTTTTTGTTAATTTTATTTCTTATAATTTATTTTCGGTCATTTATTGATTTTTCCGATGTGAAATAGTGGTTAAAAAGGGCGTTTGGATTTGTATGTAATCCGTCGTTAGGGGCGTTTGGTTTTACTTATAATTGTTATTTTTTTAAAACTTGGATAGTTATGAATTTAGAATACAAGAATACAATATTTGTTGCAATTGAATAAAACGTGGTAACAACATTATGTATTTATTACATACATGGGACGCGTTGCGTAAAAGAACGGCTACTCATGCCGAAATTTCTAAAAATTTATATACTTAGCGTTTTTCACTTAAAACATTACATTAAATATAAAACCTATAAAGAATTAACTAAAATACATAATCCGCAGTAATTACATATAGTAATTATATAATAAACACGCTTAAGTCGAAAACCATGGAACATTAACTTATAAGATACTATTTTATAAGCCACGACTAAAGATTAATTAAAAATTTTGTAAAAGTTTTAAAAACATTATTTGTCTAAATTTTAATCTTAAAACGTAACGTTTACGTTTTATAAAAAGAAATCTTAAAAAACAGAGTTAATTAGTAATATTTCCAACGGGTGTCCCGAATAATATTATTTAAAATTAATATCACACTTTTCATATATGTATATATACATTATTTACAAAGAATTATATATTTAAAATAAAGCGGGCGCTTTCAAATGTTTGCTTTTGGATATATGTTTCTCGACTTGAGCTATACGTGTCCGTTTTCATATATATTATAATATACAAGATACATTATATGTTTTGCTTTTACTCCTTTGGTTTACTTCACTTAGTCAACCACCGAAATATTATAATTTGAAATTGAGTCTTTTTATTAGTAAGTCTTTGTCGATTAGCTATCTCACACTGAAAGAAACCCCAAAAACGTTATACCTCCCTAAAATGAATGAGAGCTACCGTTATGATTAATTTGCAACTGTCGTCAATCGCCGACAAGATGTTCATTGACGCCACGTGGTTATTAGATTATTCGATTATTGCCTACGAGCAAGGTGAGTTCATAGCCTCGCATTTAAATCTTTTTATGTTTTAAAAACCCGCGAGGGAGATACATGCTTGTTTTTGATAAATCGAACACGAGTAATTTTGATACGAGAACGTTGCTATGAGTGGTATGTTGTGGCCCTTCCTTCATGGACCGTTAATTACCGATAACCGGTAAACGCTGATGCAATAATAATAGATCTATTTTGGCCTATCGACCTGTCTGGCGTGTGTACCTGATAAGGGCATACGGAGACATATTGTATTTAGTATTAGGAGTGTTATCACTCTGGGTTGGGCACAGTTAAGGTTCGGTTTGTGGCTCTAGCATCGTTGTGATTGTTCTATGAACTAAATGTTTTGCTATGCTTGTGTTCAAAAATGATCGTTCTGTTTTAATAAACTCTATGAATTCACCAACTTTTTCGATGACGTTTTTAGCATTTTATCTCATTATGAATATGCTTGCTCGCTTGGATGGGATGGAATGCGGATAATCGAAGTACGGGACTTGGGAACTATGCAACATATGTAAAAAATGGTTTTCTTTTAAAGAAACTTAAACATGTTGTGGATTATTTTGAAATGAGTTTTTATAAAATTATTGGGACCTTGTAACTCTGATCTTTTTAATAAAAAAAATTTTGAATGTAGTTTACCGTGACTCGTGAGCTTATATTATGAAGTAGCACCCCAATGTTGTATTATGCTGCGTTGTAAATTTGAGGGTGTTACATGTGTCTTGACCAACATGCTCATACTTTGCATCATCTTGAAGCTTGCTAACAATCTCCCTTGATAGACTTGATATCTTTGAAGGAAGATCTTGTATATCAGAGTTTGTGCGGAAGTATTTGTCTTTAATTCTTAAGCTTTCATGATTCTTGAATCTCGATGCTTATAGTATGTCTTTGTAGTTTGAGCATGAGCATGTGGTAATGAATCTGACTTCAGCTGGAATAAGGCATCACCATCTTCATCTTTATGTGAATCCTAAAATAAAACAGTTAGTAATAAAGTGTGTGGACGAATATGGCTTTGTCATTCATCCGGATTTAGTTAGATTAACCTTCGGTTCTGTAGGACCGTTTTACAGTATAAATATTGTACCTGTGATCAGGTAGATTCAAAGAATCTCCTTGACAGGGTTTCCAGCTCAAAGCGTAGGAACACTATACCCACAAATGTATAAATTTACCATGCTGTGCTAGTTCTTATATACCGAACGTTCTCAAAGTTGACAACACACGTAAGGAGTGAATCCAGATAGTTACTATCTTTCTGATTAAGCCTCAATTCATTTACTGGAAACATTTGATTCAACATTAAAATCGCACCATCGTTACTTCACTAGCTGACACAAGTTTGATTCAATAGACATCCTTGCAAGTCACCTACCAAGAGCTTAGTTTGATGTTGATCAAAGCCGGATTTTCATCTCATTGTGAATAACATAAGTATCACTACAAAATCTAATGTTCTATACGATGCACAAATCTCAGGATAACGCGTAGTGACTCCTTGTACGACAGCTTGAGAACTATATTGGTGTTTTCACAAGTGTTCGTATGAGATGTGCGTCCCTAGATGAATTTATTTATTGATCTTTTGCTCTAGTCTCATTAAGTCTTTTGGTATTTAGTAATCTGAGCTGTAGCAACTGCCACCGTAATATACACACTAACTGCAGAGTGATAAAGTCAATAGAATCAAGTGTAATCTCTCCGTGACAAAGAGACAAGGTCTTTGTGAGTGAAACCCGATGACTGGGAAGGGTTTGTGCGATTGGCATCGTTTGGGTTCCCATGATTTCGTCTTCAATGTCAACAATCAACATTTTGATCCTTGACAGCATATTATTTGAACCGCTATTCATTGCCTAAGTTGTGTGGAAGGCTTCTTTCGTTTTCACCCTTAAATCCCAACATTTCTTTTTCATTCTTCAAAGCCCCTCCAAAAATGCTACCAAAACGTCAATACTAATCACCTTGTTGTGTACATTGTTCCAGTGGTTACTTATCAATCTTAGTACGCAACATCTACTCCTAATATACATTCATCGCCAATCATACTAACGGACTTGCTATTTTCTAACTAATGGAGTGTCCTTGGGTTAAGATCCCTCCGTTTTTGTTTGGATAATAAGGACAAATACCTAACCTTTACCCAAACCTTATTACTTCAGAAATCGTCGTGAAATAAGGATGTTGTATGCGGTATGAGATGTAACCATAAAAACATTTTTTCAGAAGAGTAACAAGCCCTTTGAGCTAGTAAATCACTATTATTTTCTAGATCAACATTTTAAATACATTTCTCCCCTTATTTTAAATACTAATTCACTTAGTTTTTGAAATACTTTGTGATTAAAAATTTTTCTTGAAATACCATGGGGAGAAATCTTTTATACTTTGCATGAATTATATGAACAATTAACTTGCCCCCCTCGATTCTTTTTATAAACATATGTTATGACACCAAAAACAATGATACCAAAGTTGTAAAATGAATTGATCATTAGTTAGCGAATGTTGAGCACATAATTTTGAAAGTCTTAATAATTGTCCATGAAGAATTTTTGAAAAATTATGTCACAAATAACCACCTAGATCATCTTATAATAATGCAATCTATTTAATAGTCATAATTACTCCTTAGATGTTATGTAAGAACTTTTATCATGCCTATGAATACATAATAATTGTCATGTAGATGTATCAAAAATCATTAAAACCTTTGTTTTTCCCCACAAACTCCCCCTCAAACATTGACTCATTTGAAAATGACACCAAATGTATAATAATTGTCTTGAAAAACAATATGAGGAATGGAGTGTTGAACACGCAATTTTGAACAGATTATAAATTGTTAGGTGCGATATTTCATTGGAAACAAATTGTGTTCAACTTTTTGAAAAACCAAATGTGTAAAGACTTCTCTTCTACACACTGCAACGGAGAACACACTTATGCGTTACACTATCCTTTGTCGTTCGGCAGAGTCCGAGTTTGCAATCTGAGAGTGATTACAAGTCATCAAGAAAAATAGAAATGACAAGTTTGAAAACATTTGAAACTCCTGTTCGAACTATTATTACACTCCCGTGTCTGATGTCAAGAAGAATATTATTTTTGAAACATTTTCTGATTTTTTGATTTTGTATTTCTTTTGAAAATTTATATATTTTTATTTTTCTTTTTGAAATTTTTATATTTTTTATTTGGTTTCATAAAAAATATTACATGTGACCTTATCATTGTTATTGATGGTGAAATAGTAATTCCAACTCTTGTCGTGATGTAGTTGTCTTGTCTGTTAGAGGAACAACTTTTGGAACCAGCTTTGAACTTGACTGTTCATTGTTGTGGTCGTGAATTCCGAGTTCTGAACTGTTATGATCAAAAGTCATTATTTGTTCATCAGGATCTAAAATCCTTGAGAGCCCTGGTTTACGGAATATCAGTCTTTTCAGCAACCAAACTCTGAGTCCTGTCCCTTTTAGGTATTGAAAGATGTACCACCACTGCAACTTAGTTAAGAGTACTTGCACTGACATCAAGAGTTTGTTCACATTCATACTTGTTAGTGATATCGTCATTTGAACTATTTGTGGGCTCACTGTCTCTCAACCCATAGAGTTGTGCTCATCAGTTTAATAATTTCCAGTAGGAATCCATTTAAGACCCACTGTCTTGAAAAATTTACCCTACGTTTCCACCTAATACAAATCTCAGGAAGTTATATTGTTTTTCCTCATTCACAACGGAAGTCTTGTTATGATTGAAATCCTATGTTCCTATTGGGATTTGTCCTTCTTGTTTCTATCAACACTTTGTTTGGTCTACGAGTTTGATATCTCGTTTTTTGCTTATGGGAGGAACCTTTAGCACGTGAAGTTGACTTCATTCATGGAATTTTGTTACACAAGAATCATGATTTGCATTAAAGAAAGACACATTTTCTCTGGCATGTCGAGCAAACAAAATGTTTGGATTCCAGAAAAACATCTAGAATCCTAGAGTGTTCTGCTATTGTGCACTTCTTTGTGCGAAACGCAACACTTTTATATCAGGCCAATCCAGACTTTTGGTTCTTGAACTTAGGTTTTGGTTTGCTACCATTATAAGTTTGTGCTTTTGGATGATCTAGCAAAAGGCATCACACTAGTTCTGAATTCCTAACTGCCTTTATTGTGTCTTTTTCCTTAGCTTCCTCTAGGTATGGTTTATGAACCAGGTCATTTGAGCTATACCTACGATGAGCCAGGTGCAATCATGGGATGATGTTTTGCAACAGCAGATTCCCTCTTTCTTAGGCCAAATAATGTGTAGTGACTGTTTTGACAATCTGTTTATTGACATTGACTTGGAAGCAAACCGTTCATTTAAACTCTAGGTCGTACAACTTAAACGCAGTCAGATCATTGTCTAACAACTGATTGTTTCTAACGTGGTTGTAAAGCCGATTTCCCTAAGATGGACGATTTTTTTTTTTATTATTTTCAAACTTAGTATTCAAACTATAATCTTTAATTTCTTAAACTCAATTTTTAATCGCTGCACATTCAGAACCCTTTTTCCTGAAGTTGAGCTTTGAATTTATCATTATTTGCAATCAAAGAAGTTGTGTGTTCTATGTTCTTAGCTCTCGTTGTCTTGATAGAGACAAACATCTTCTAGTAAGCCTTCCTAGTTTCAAAGTCACATTTTCTTAAGTAACAGCCCACTTTATGTTCCAATTCGAATTTTGATTGTTTCCAATTACATCTAGTTAGGGTCATAGAGTTTTACACCTTGGCTTCATTACTTTTTTTACTTTCAAAAAATTAACCATGTTGCCCTTCTTTTAAAGCTTGATTTTGATATTTAAGTTCAAGATTAACACAATCGCGCTATCCATTCCTTAAAAAATCTTACTCATTGAAAATCAGGCAAACGGTCTTTTTGAGACGAATATTCACACCAAGAATTGATTTGAGAGAGTTCATGTTGTCTGGTTTAGCAGTTAATTTAGCAGCAAAGGACACGTGTCATGACATTTTTCAAATTCTAGGGTCAACCTCTCCTCATTATTGAATTCAGGTTTGCTCAGTATGCTGTGTGTCCAGTCTCTACGTCAACAGATATTCTCTTTGATTTCAGCAGTTTGTACCTCAGCCATTGGCTCTTCATCATATATGGGTCTGATATCTGCGTCATCAGCAGGTGCATCATTCCCTGATCTGCTGCTTGTATCTTGCTCTTTTAATGTTGTCTCGCTGCTTTTTGTATCAACCAAACTAGCATCCAATGCTTTACTCGAATCAACCTTATCCTCTGTTGTCTACATTTGTCTTTCATTCACCCAGCTGTTATACTCTTCTTTATGCTTTGCTCTTTCATCGATCGACTTCTTAACAGATTCCATGTGTTGGATCAGTGTGTCACGGAATTCTAGAATCACAAGTTGTGTGTGTTAGAGAAAGTAGTTGCGTGTCATTACAACAAATTCATCATCCAAATACATCCGTGACTTGATGAACATCTGAGACTGTGTCTCGAGTACTTTAAAAGCAGCCATAGATCCAATCTCTTGAAATTCTTCTTTGTCAAGTTGCTTTTCTAGTTGATCCACGTATAGGAACATTGTGCCCGTGCAAGTCTCTATATCTTGACCAAAGAGTGTCGCAAATGCACGTTTAAATCCAGACTCGGTTCGAGTTCCTTTTAAGTCGTTGTTTGAAAGAAGCTTGAGGTATGAATGAAGTTGTCAAAAAGATACCCTGCAACTCTTTTTTGCTTTGTCTTGAGTTTGTTGCATTTGTTGTTCACACGAAGATAAAGTATCTTTCGTTTCCATTTTACTGAAAATTATGAAGTGAAAATGATTTGAAGGATCTTAAGCTGGTAAAGTGATTGTTGTTGTGGATTGAAATCAATTAACGTTCACGGGATTTTAAAAATCTATGATTTAAACCGTGAAAAGAAATGGAATCTTTTACGGGATATTACAAAATAAAGAAAAAACCATGAAATAATAATGAATTGATTTTGAAATCGTTGTTGTAGTTGAAGAACTTAAAATTTTGTTAACGATTTGTTGAGCTAAAACGATGAATGATGCACAATCGTTGAACTTTAAATGAGAAACGGTTGATTATAACTCAAATAGGACTAACGGTGCACAATTCTGATTCACTTTGGACGGCTAACGGTTGATTTTATAATCAATAAGGACTAACGGTGCAAGTTAGTTTCAACAAAGAGGGGTTATTAATCAAAGAAGGACTAATGATGAAAATCACTTGAAACTTAGGTCTGCATGTGCCATTTTTCAATACTTGTTAATTAATGAATCTGATTCCCTCCATTTTTCAATCGTGTATGTTTTTCTAAAAATTATAGAAAAAAAAACGAGTGATTTTTTACTTGTGCGTGATGATACAGTTATCGTCGGTGAATTATGAATATACCACGATCATCGAAACGGAACCACGAACACAATGTTATTAGTTATACGTCATGTAGTCAACCGAAACTCAAAATAGTAAAACTAAGAAATAAAACTTAACGTGAAGTTTTTTCTTGTTATCGATTTAGTTTGGTTCTTTGTGTTTGAAAAATGTCTAGTTCGGTTAGGACAAGAAGATTGACTAGATCGAATCCTCCAAAATAAAATGATTAGATCGGTTGTCTTGAAAAACTACTAGATCGGTTCATGTAGCACAAAACTAGATCGGTTCTTGTTGATGGCATGAATTAGTTCGGGTCTTTAATTCTTGAACTAGATCGGCTCTAGATGAAAACTAGATCGGTACTCATAGAATGTGAACTCGTTCGGTGCTTTGAATGAAGAAATTAGATCAGCACGTGTAACACCCCCATTTTTACAATATAGCAGCGGAAGATAATCTGGGGTATTACTTCATGGATACAACAATCATAATCATAGAAAACAACTTTAAAAGAGACGTTGTTGGAAAAATTTAGTTATCATTCATTATAATCAGAGTTTTTACAAAATGCAGGTCCCAAAATCTAAAACATCAAGTTTGAATGATAACAGTTCAACCATCTTTGAGTCCATGCCACTCCGTGCCGCAACTTGCTCAATTACCTGAGATAAACATGCTAAAAAGTCAACACAAAGGTTGGGTGAAATTCATAGGTTTGATAAACAGTTTGAATACAAGTCATAGTGTAATAATTGTTTAAACACAATTATTATGTAAAATGATATTGTTATTATACACCCGTTATTAGTAATAATTGCAACGAATACAATTATCATAGTAACAATGTATTATCCCGTTATTGCCTTATTTGGTCTGTTTGGTCTTGTCTGGTATAGTATAGTCTGGTCTAAGCTCATGGCACACAAACTGACTAGTGTATATATATACCCAAAATGATGTGATATATATATATATATACTGTAGATGTAGACATGCGAGGATTAGTATTCCTATAAGTCTGAGGCAATTGTGGTGCTCGAGTTTGTATTATCCTAGTGTCAATTTGATACATGCCTGGTTTAATCACATTAGTGTTTCTTACAGCTTGCGTTGCTATTTGAGGTAAATTCCGTGTAGTGACTGGTTTTGATATACCCTCTGACTCATTAGTTTTTGGAACTGACTTTTTCTTTGAAATTTTTTTCCTCTCAAGAGAGTTTGAAAAAGGAGTCGGTTTTCCTAAAACTAATGGTTTTGGAATCCTTTGAGCATTTGGTTGTCGAACAACAAATGGTTTATCAAACTTGGTTTCTACAGATTTTCCTTTGCATTTTTCAATGAGTTTCCTTAACTCACATATTGCAATGTTCTTGTCTTGCAATTGAGCTTTCAAATCTTGTATTTCAAAATATTGTTCACGTTCTTTTAGAAATACAGTGGACGCTTTTTCTTTGCAAACTGTGTTATCTTTCATTTGTTCTTGACATTTTTGTAAAGCCGACGGTCAGGAAATCGAGTGTTTTTCTAATTTAGCAAAACTTCGTAAAAGCTCAATCTAAACTTCTTTACTAACAGATTTAGTTTGTTTCGAAAGCTTTTGTGCAAGACAGTTACATTCTTTGACTTTATAAAGATATAAGCATTGCAATTCAGTGTGCGCATCTAAATCAGATAACGAATGCAAATAAGAACACATAACATCATTAGACATGCATTCTTGCAAGAGCATATCAGACATGTTTGAGAATTCCGCTTTATCATATTCAAGTTCGTCAATTTCTTTTTCAAGGGATTCAACGTACTTTAAATCAGCATGCATTTCTTGCTTAAGTTCATGAACAAATGTGAAACTATCATTCTGTGTCTTAAGGGCAAGAGGCATCAAACATGTCTTAGTTAGGATTTTTTGTTTTTTTTTTTTTCCCCCCCAAAATAATCATGAGCAGTTGGTGCACGAAAATGATCTTTTAAATGTTTCACCCAAGCTTGATCAACAAGTTCTCTAAGATGATTTATGTTATTCGTCATGACATTATATGCTTGTCTACTTTTGCTTATTGATTTGGAAACAGGTAAGAAATCAATGTTTTTGAAAATATTTTGTTTAGTTTTCACAAATGATTTTCTCCACATTTTCTTCCTTACTTCATTTACATGTGCTAATTGAACAAGATATTCCTGTGTCGGGGCTTAAAATTTTCATAAAGACTATTTAGCTTTGTGTAGTCATAGGGTTTCACTAAGTCTTTATTTAATTTTGATCGAATCTCTATTTCAAGAGTCAGTGTCTCTTCCCTATCGGGGACGAGTTTGTTTGCAGGATAAGATTGGTCATGTGGGATCTCATACAAACATGGTTTCTCATATTGAGTCTTTTTTAGGTACATAGGATTTGCAAAGGTAGGTCTTCCATTAAATGTTGGGCATTTGGGTGCTAACATATGAATGGTCTGGATTGATTGACTCCTTTTGTAAATAATTTCATTCAAAAACTTTAATTGCCTTTCCATTGAAATCATTTTGTCAATATCATTTTATTCCTTAAGCTTCAAATCCGTTATTACCTTTGTTTTCTCTTTGACAAGACCTTCGTAATGTGACTTAGTTAAAAGACTCTGTTTGACTAACTCATCATGTTTCGCTTTGACAACTGAAATTTCGTAGGCTTTAAGTTTTAAACCTTCTTTTATGTCAATGTCTTTTTGAGCTAATAGTCCTAGAGTTTCATTTAACTTATGTTCAAGTTTTTTTTTTGGGTAAAAGGGACGATTCCCCGGTAAAATATATTAATAACCCAAAAGATCCGATAAGAACAATGGAATGTGACTGAGTGTCACATTAACCTCAAGCCATAGCTTGAACAGCCTCTAATCATACGACATGCCATATGATAACTAAACTATTACAGCCTCTAACTAAACTTATGTTCAAGTTTCTCATAGTCAACTGTACGGTCATTTAGGGTCTTGTACCTCTCAAACTCAGTCTGTTTATTTTGAAGTGCAACTAGACAACTATCCCAAATACTATTAGATTCCCCTAGTGTTCTACTAGTTTCCGCAAGAATAGATTTGCACTCAGTCAATTCATGAGCAAGTGTTGTGTTTGCTTTCTTTAATTGCTTTTGAATCTTTTTATTTTCATCGACATCAATTTTTAAATTTGTAATTAAATTAGCAAGCACAACACGCTCATCATCACATTCTACAGCATTTTGGTCATTCTGAATATCATTATTACACATATCCAGTGAATCAGGAATGACATTACTATCACCCGTTTCCACTACATATGTGTTACTAATGGATTCAGGTTGCTCAGAATGTTGTATTTCATTGGCAAACACATTATATCCAGCATCATATTATACATGTTCCAATGGCTCAGAATCAGTTCCTGAGTCTGCTGTAGGAACCTCCTGGATCTTTTCCATATAGCTGTAATGTGCTTCCAATTCTTGTTCATCGATCTCTTCATCCGTGTCTGCTAGTCAATCAGATTGCTCTGCTTGAACTTGAACACCTTTCTCAGCTTGTTTGGACAGCAACATCTTTTCCTTGTGATACGTGGAGTCTTTAACCTTTTTTGGCTTCCTGCATTCCTTAGCAAAATGACCAAATTCCTTACAGTTGAAAAATTGTATCCCAGACTGCTGCACTACCTGACCACCTACAGTCTCCCTAGCCTCAGCAACATTTATTGTCCTTTGATTCCCAAACTGTCCAGTCTGATTGTCATTCTTGTATCTTGGAGTAGTGTCCATATTCTTGTTTCTAGTGTTTGAGGAAGTTCTGAGGTTGTTGTTGGTAGGTTTGTAGATCTTCTTGAAATACTTTGTAATGAGTGCCAAATTTTTTAGCATTTCTTAGCTTCTGTGCTTTGTCATGATCATTATCTTTATTCAGAACTGACTCAGATAGAAGTGTGATTGGTTTGGCTATCACTTTGCCTTTGTGTCTTGTAGTTGCATGAGATCTGGTTGGAAGTGAGGTTTTTGATGTTGGTGCATATGATTTGTGAGACTTTGATGCTTGGTGTGGTTGAGCAGTAGCAATAAGTGCTAATGGATTAGCATTCTTGGCTATTTTTTTAGCACGGATTTCATTAACTTCCTTTTGATATTGCTTCAAAATGTCAAAGAGTTTGTGATATGAAACTTCATCTAATTTGTGTTGTTGCTTGACAATTGTTACAAACCTTGACCATTCTGGTTGAAGTTGTTGAAAAAATTAAACATTGACTTGCATCGTAGCAACAGTTAAGTTGTTTCGTATCATTTCATTTCCTTCATATAGCTTGTAAAACGGGAGTATTTATGTCGCCTATGATTCTCCATCGTAAGAGGTGAATTTTCTAAACTCCCAAAATAAGTTTGTCTTGACATCTTGAATGTTAAGGGATTCACCTTGGTGTAACCTTTTAATAGCTTCCCACATTTCATGAGTTATCTTGCATGCATCAACAGTTCAGTATATTTCATCTCCAATTCCAGTCAATATCAAATGAATCGCTTCCTTTTCTGATTCAAAATGAGCTTTGTTTTTAGGATACATGTTCAGAATTGTCTCAACTGTTGTTCGTTCAGGAACTGCTGGAGAATTATCTGTTGCAGGTACAGCTGGAATTATGACAGTAGAAGGAGTGTAAGGACCTTCAAGAATGCATTTCCTTAAGGCATTACCATTTGGTCTTGTATCAATGTATCGTAAGAAACGTGATCGCCAATGTGATATTATAGCATGACGAAGCCGTTACTTTCATTTCATATACTTTTGCCATCAATCAGATTTCCCTATACTGTTAAGGTGAGTTCATAGCCTCGCATTTTAAATCTTCTAATGTTTTCACAAACCCGCAAGAGGGATACATGCTATAAACCATGAATACGTGTATTTTTCCAACTGTATGCTATCCTGATATATTATTGCCTAAGTCCATACTTTTGCCATTAAGACCCCACTATCATGAATCGTTAATTACTTTTCGGAGTAAGCGCGAATGCTGTGAATAGATCTATTTAGGACTGAGCTTCCCCGTTGATGTACCTATACTTTCTGGTAACCAAACACACTTCATTTGAAACACTATGCGGGTGTTTGGCAAAGGCACTCATTGGGGGAAATTTATTGTGATTATTGATTATCTCAAAGTCTCGGTGCATGAGCTTCGGGCAATAATACTGTTGTTGGATGCCACACTAGATAGATCTTTACTGCCTGTTAAGGATGGTGAATAGCCTATGTAATCACAAGCTAAACACAAGAGAGACTCTAGCTTAGAAAAGCTAATGTCTACGCGGAATATAGACACAACTAATAAGAAGAACAGGACTGATAAAAAAAACTAAAAGATCCTTCTATGGATTTCTATTAACGAACAAGGAGAATTGTGGTTTTTTGGATCTCCTTCTTTCCCTAAGCCGTGGGTTCTTTTTATAGTGGTGAAACCTTAATCGGCCTCTACTAAAAACACGTGAGAATAATATGCATGACTCATCCTAATTTAGCTCATGCATATCCTCATCTCTAACTAACTAAAACCTTATCCTGGAATAACTATTTGACTCTACCAGGACTAAGTACTCTACCAGTAGGAACTAGACTTAGCCTACCAGGACTAACTATGATAATAACCTTACCAGCAGGAACTACATACCTGCCAGTAGGAACTACTACTCTACCAGTAGGAACTACGTACCTACTAGTAGAAACAAAGTATTACAATTATTCCTAACAATCCTCCCCTAAACTGTAATTTGACTATGTTAATTTCTAGTTTCTAGATAGATCTTCAGTCTTGAACCTTGAGGATTGAAATATGAACTTTGCAGCAACATCCAATCTGGTTGAGTCTTGACCTGAATACTTGAAAATTCTGCACATATCAGCTGAATGTCTATAGAGGAAGCAACATCTTTATTTTTCATAAGAACACCTTCAAGAACCATATAGTTTGCTGTCTTCGTAGCCTTGTTGATCTTGAACATCAAAAGTCAGCAACATTGAAGAACCGTCAGGAAATCTTAAACCAGCAACAGACTTTGGAACCACCGCAGCAATATGAGTAGATTTGATAAGCCTTTACCAAGTAGCTAAACACTCTTGGGCTAGCTAATCCTTTGGTGGAATCATGACATCACCCTGGTGAATTAGTAACCAGTCCAACTCTTAGAACATGAATCATTGGTGAATTGGAATACCCTAATGATTTTTGGCAAATTATCACAGCCATAAGCGGATTTTATATGACTTTACCTGTAGCCGTTTGCTCAGGACTAGCCAATCCTTTGGTTCCCAATAAGGGCATTATCCATGGTGAATTGATAACCATTTCAACTCTCAGCAAATGAAGCATGGGTGAGTTAAAGACCCTATAGTTTTAAGCAAACTATTAAAGCTATCAATGGATTTGAGAGTCACACCAGAGCCGTACCCTCATGGTGAATCAACTCTTTCTTGTCTGTGAGACATGGTGAGTTGAACACCATTTGTTGTGTGGTGGTTAACCAACACCCAAACCCTGAAAATAGTTTACTTTATGGACCATGTGTGCCTGAAACAAAAACAACTTTGCACACCAAAGACTCAAAACTTATTTGAACATATTACCAAAGCTTGTCAGTTGCCAAAATCCTTTTATCAAAACACTTGTTACTAAAACAAAAAGTGAAAACCATTTAAGACAAACTACACAAAATAGAGTTATATATCAAAATACAGTTTGGACACAGCAAAAAGTTAGAATATATACGATAGAGTTACAGAGTACCATGATCAAACAGGAGAAACTTGGGCAGCAGCAATTTGATTCTTGATGAACCGAATCAATTGCTCAGCAGTAGTCATGTCATTGCCCACAACATCCTTGTCAATCTCCAACTTGTGCTTTAGCATCCTTTCCATGAGCTTCACTGAGAGAGGATAAGATACATCTGAAAACATGTACAACATGTAACAATTCGTGTTTTCAGGTCATTTTATGACGTCATTTATTTCGTCATTATTTCACTATTTTTTTTCATTAAACGTAAACGGACGCCAAACGAATTAAAGTTTTCGCCAAACAAGCAATATATTATTTTTACGAAAGTAATAATTAACTTTTTATATTTCATTTTTAT